>APFE031390529.1:182410-219314 GCA_000404065.3 Pinus taeda | reverse complement strand
AGGTCATAATAAAATATTTTACGCTATTATTTCGAAATGTTGAAATTTTACCCATGAATTTTTTTTTGTTATCCTAGCATCAACACTTTTCATTTTGAGGATGTTTTTTGCACAAAATTTACCATTGAAAAAAAATGTTATTCGAACATCAACACTTCATTTTGAAGGTGTTTTTTGGACAATTTTTGCACAAAAAATTGGTTTTCACCGCCATTTTTAAAACATGTTGAAAATTTACCCTAGAAAAAAAAAATGTGTTATTCTAGCATCAACACTTTTTGTTTTTAGCATTGTTTTTTATGTTTTTACAAAGTTTTTTTGCCAGAGTTCCTGTTTTGAGTTTATAGTTTCCGTTTCAAAGTTTACATTGTTAGTTAATGAAAATGTATGTCCCTAAGGACATAACCATTGGTGAAGAGGTATATGCCTAGGGTATATAAGCAAGCCCTGACCCTCATTCTAATCACCACACATCAATTCATTTATACAATATTTAATATACATTACTTGTCCTACAATGGATGTGTTTGTCTTCAAACTATTCTGAAGATTATTTTGTTGCATATACGGACCTTGTTCATTATATAAAGTAGAGAACATAGACAAGCTTAAATCTGAATTCCTAAAATGGGGATTTGAGCTCCTTGCTCCTCAATTAAAAGGAATTTTCAATGGGATCATCCATGATGGTTTTCCAGAAGAGTGGACTACTAGTGTGGTCATTCCTCTCTTTAAGAGTGGAGATATTAATAACCCCTCTAACTACTGCACTACTATGGTCAACCCCTTCATGGGCAAGCTTTTTGGGACCACGATAGAGTGAAGAACTAGCAGTTGGGCAGAAAGTAAGGGAAAAGGGGAAAAGGACAAGTAGGTTTTAGACCTAGACACTCTACCATTGACCATTGAGTCACCCTTAGACATTTGATACAGAAAGTTTAGGAAAAGCAAGGTGAAACAACCTATTTTTGTTTTGTGGACTTCAAGAAAGCCTTTGACAGAGTGCCTAGAGACAAAGTATGGAATAGGGTGGAAGAGTTGGGCATCCCATACAAGAATAGAGTAGCATCTCATAGACGTTATGAGAAGGTTAGAGCTAAAATCAAAACAAGTGAAGTAATGTCTAAATGTTTTGGTAGCAATATTGGTGATAAACAGATGTCCTCTATCCACCACTCTGTTCAATTTATATATTGGTAAGTTGAAAGCTTGGTTAAGCAAAGCGGATGGAGAAGGGGTTCATCTAGCAAGTTATGTGGTAAAGTTGCTTCTATATCTAGATGATCTTATCCCAATATAAAAAAACATCGCATGGATTAAGAGAACATGCAAGTGAACATTAACAAGACTAAAATCAATATTTTCTCTTTAAATAGAAAAGATAAACAAAACACTTTTCTTTTCGAAGGTAGTCCTTTGGAGATAGTGAAAGAACACAAATATCTTGGGATTGTAATCCAACAGAAGCTCAATTGGGAGACTTGTAGGAAGAAAAGAATTCAGGGAGGATGGAGAGTCTCATACTTACTCCAAAATACGTGCAAGAGAGTTGAACTTTGGAATTGGAAAACCAAGAAAACCCTTTTTGGTTTGTCGGTTACGGCGATTGCTCTCTACGGTTGTGAAGTATGGGGAAGTAGCATGTCAACTTGCAGTTGAAGGTAGTCAGAAAGAATACAGAAACATCTAGTTACTAACAATCTCAAAGGTAAAGCCACGGTCCCATACGAAATCCTTTTGGCTGAAGCAGGTACTTTTCCGTTGGAGGCAACAACGATAACCAAGTTAATAAGCTATTTAAATAAGACTAGAAACATGAATAACCAACGTTGGCCCAAGATAGCTATGGAAGAAGGATTAGATCGTAGGATAAAACTTAGATGAAGCAAAACAAAAAGTGGTTGAGTAAGTGGAATAACAAGCTACTTGAATGCCTTAGCACCAACGTGACTAATCTCTCTCTCTCTCTCTCTCCTCTCTCTCTCTCTCTCTCTATATTATATAATATATATATATATATATATATATATATATATATATAATATACATATATATATATATATATATATTGATGGAAAAATTTTGGACTGCCATGTGGACCAATCACAATCGACGTAAAAAAGCATACTACATCAAAAAGTTCAATCCAACTGTAGAAATTCTCATTGTAGATTAAATTGATTATGCAATGTACTAAAGCAAAATACTTACTCTACTTCTAAAATCAAACTTGCGAAGGCTTAATCGATTTTGAGCAAGATCAAACAGAACACATATAACAGAGAAGAAGATTCAATCACACATGAAACATAGAAGAATACTCTGGGGAAAGCCTCAGCTAAAAACCCCCAGTATCTGTATTATCATACAAGTGGAAATATCTTAGGATTACACAAAGCTTTAGCTCTCAAGCTATACAACTCTCAGTACAATCCCTCACTGCTGCTCATGGACAAAATAGACAACACATATGCCTCTCCCTCTGTCCTCCAAGCCTCTTAGTTCCTTGCGTTGTTTCTCCAGGGTGATCTAGCTATAACCTGTGTGATTCTCACCTCACACACTGCTTTGACCTCTGTAGAAACTGCACAATCCTCAAGGAATTAATTCCTTCTACATGTAAGAGATATTCACATGGGAATATTCTAGCAACTAATAGTACATTGTCCCTGCCTTTAATATCAACTGGGTCTTTGTCTAAACTGACATGCATGAGTTATTTATGAGAGAATATTCAGTTTTCTGAAGAACACTAGTTGCATGCATGCATGCATTAACTGACTGAACTCACAATTAGTTCAACAAACTGTTTGGAACTAATTTAACCGGACTTAGCTCGGTTAATTGAGCTAACTAATTACAACTCAAATACAACTCATCCTTATCTCCTTAATTAAGGGATAACTTCCTCAATCAAAGGGATAATTGTTGCATGTGTTCACAAAGACTTCATGTTTGAATTTCACTAACTAATTAACTCAAGATGAATGAATTAATTATTTTTCAAACAACTGGTGAGACTAAATTTGAATTTTAATTCAAAGAGGAATTAAAATTGGAATTTATACTAAATGCTATATATAGCAATGCTATTTTTAGCATTTCTTGTTGTTATTTTCAACACTCTCTCTCAACAAGAAAGGAATTCAACTCGAACCCGATCCTGAACCTTTGGAATGTTCTGCATGCAACACTTCTCTCAAGTGTCGTTGCTCCAGCAACTTCAGAAACAAAAAAAAAAAATATCCAACCTGAATCAGAATGATGCCTTTGTCATCAAAGTCTCTGAATGTTATTGCCTCTGTCGACTGAAAACTCTACACCTCTGTGCTCTTCAATATCTAACTGCTCTAGCCTCTGCCACTTTCATCTCTGACTGCATCAATCACACTGATTCCTCCTGCTACATCCGTGCTGATGTTGGTCCTATCTCCCAGCACTGCATCCGCACTGCACCTCCTCTCATCATGTTGCATCGTGCTACCGAATGTTGCACTGCAACTCAGTTACTGAGAAGTAAGTAACTGATCTCCTAACTGACCTCTCTATTGGGCTAGAAACACCCTCTGATGTTGAACCTCCCTCTACCGCTCCATCCGCATCTGTTTCTACCCACTCAGCCAGTCCTGCTACTCCTCGTCGGGGCTCCCGTAGTAAGGTCTAATCAAAGAGGTTGGGTACCTCAAGGATCCTGCCCCTATTTCAGCCTTCTTGGGACTATTACTTCACATTGCCCAACCTCACACCTGGAGGTATGGCTACATGTGATCCTTCTGCCCACTTGGCTCGAAATTTCCTCCTACTAGAGGTCTCTGCATGAGTGGATGCTTCCACTCGGTCTGCTCTCAGCATCTCCAATTGTGGCTCCTCCACAATTTTCTGAGACTTCTTCTAGGGCTGCATATTGAGAGGTAATTTACTCTCCCTCTCAACCACCAAGTCTCCAACATTTGCCTTGCTCCTCAAGGCTTTGCATGCATCTTGAACCTCAAGAGCATACAGGTTCTTGACTCGTAAACCAATCTGCTTCACATGTCTCGTGGTGATGTGTCTAAGGAAAACCTTTCCCTTACTAAAGACAACATCGTAGCCTTTGTCCTCCAACATCATGATCGATACCAAGTTCTTCTTCAGTCCAGGCACATACTTCACATCTATCAAGGTAATGAAAGCTCCATGCTCCCTCTAAAAAGAAACCGTGCCCACTCCTGAAACATTATACCTTTCATCATTACCCATCTCTATGCGCATCACGAGGTCTTTCTCCTCCAAGGTACTGAACAAACTCTTATCGTCGGTCATGTGGAATGAGGCTCCACTGTCAAGAAACCAACCACAACACATCATTGATGAAACCATGCACGCGATGAGGATAAAATCCAATTCGAACTGAGAGGCCAATGCCTCACCTTCAGATCCTTCCAAGGATCCCTTCTTGGACTTCTTCAATGGACAATTAGTTGCATAATGGCCCACCTCATGACAATTAAAGCATATCACTTTAGATTTGTCAACCTTATTCCCTCCATGAGAAGAATTTGATTTGGAATGATAGTCCTTCTCCCCTTTCCTTGCCTTACTGGCTAAGGCAAGATTTTCTTCATCATCATGCTTAGATGAAGAACCATCTCTGGTGCTTCTCCTGATCACCTCTCGCATCAGATCTGACCACAGCCATTCCTAATCTGGCGGTTTCTCTCTTCCATTCAATGAATCTTGGTAGCTATGCCAGCTCTTAGGAAGACCGAGGAGAGAAAGACTCACCATATCATCATCGGCTGTCGTGATTCCTACACTTCCAAGCTCATCTCTGTAGGTGGTGAGCTTGTTCAGATATGTAGAGGTTGTGTCGCCCTTTTCACGCTTGATTTTCTGAAGCTTGTCCTTCAACACCAACTTTCTCTGGTCGTTGTTGTTCTGATATAGATCCTTCAATGTCTTCCACATTGAACACATAGTCTCCTTCCCATGGAGACTCGAGACAATATGGTCTCGAACTCCCCCCAGAAGAATCTGCCTCGCTCTCGCCACACATTTCTTCCATTCCGCCAATTCTTGGGCATTAGCTACTGCTGGCTTGGGGATTTCTTGATCAATGAAGTCCTTCAAACCATTGTCCTCTAATACCGCTTCCATGCGATCCTTCCATGCTATGTAATTCGAGCTGACATCCAGGGCATACTCGAGTCTCAAGCCATTGAACGCCATTGGTGAACTTTGAGATGCGATAAGAATTTGATTTTGTACCTACAATCAAGAACTTCAACCTTCGAACTTCTTTGTATATTATTCTCCGCTTTGATCACCTTTGCTCTGATACCATGTAGAAATTCTCACTATAGATTAAACTAATTATGCAATGTACTAAAGCAAAATACTTAATCTACTTCTACAATCAAACTTGCGGAAGCTTAATCGATTTTGAGCAAGATCAAACAGAACACATATAACAAATAAGAAGATTCAATCACACATGAAACGCAGAAGAATACTATGGGGAAAGCCTTAGCTAAAAACCCCACTATCTGTGTTATCATACAAGTGGAAATATCTCAGGAGTACACAAAGCTTTAGCTTTCAAGCTATCCAGCTCTCAGTACAATCCCTCACTGCTACTCATAGACAAAATAGACAACACATATGCTTTTCCCTCTGTCCTCCAAGCCTCCTATTTCCTTGCATTGTTTCTCCTATGTGATCCTGTTGTAACCTGTGTGATTCTCACGTCACACACTGCTCTGACCTCTGTAGAAACTGCTCAATCCTCAAGGAATGAATTCCTTCTGCACATAAAGATATTCACATGGGAATATTCTAGCAACTGATAGTACACTGTCCCTGCCTTTAATCTCAATTGGGTCTTTGTCTGAACTGACATGCATGAGTTATTTATGAGAGAATATTCAGTTATCTGGAGAACACTAGTTGCATGCATGCATGCATTAACTGACTGAACTCACAATTAATTCCACAAATTGTTTGGAACTAATTTAACTTAGACTTAACTCAGTTAACTGAGCTAACTAATTACAACTCAAATACAACTCATCCTTATCTCCTTAATTAAGGGATAACTTCCTCAATCAAAGGGATCACTGTTGCATGTCTTCACAAAGACTTCATGTTTGAATTTCACCAACTAATTCACTCAAGATGAATTAATTAATTATTTTTCAAACAACTAGTGAGACTAAATTCGAATTTTAATTCTCAATTTTAATTCAAGGACAAATTAAAATTGGAATATATCCTGAAATGCTATCAATAGCATTGCTATTTTTAGCATTTCTTGTTGCTATTTTCAACACCAATTCGTGACCATGATGAGAAAACATATTTAGGAGCAACTATTAAAAGAAAAGTAAGGGTGCTAGTGGCATTATTGAGGACAGGGTCACATCACCTTAGATGTGAGATTGGCAGGTGGAATATCCCCAAGGAAGTTTGGGAAGAGAGAATTTGCATTTTCTGCAATAAGGGTGTGGTGGAGACGGAATGGCACTTTGTCAAGGAGTGTGCAGCATATAAGGATATATGAATTCAATATGAAAACAATCTAAAGGTTGACAACATGCACCATCTATTTGACAAAGACAAGATCAATTAGATTGCTAGCCTTCTAGTCAAGACTAATAGTAGAAGATCTGACATTGAAAGGAATATGAAGATGAGTTAAGGTTCTTATTCTCTGGGTCCCTTAGGCTGCTTAGCCTCGTGGACGTCATTAAAATCATTCATTCATTCATCCTTCCTGGGCCAAGTTTATTAGTTCTTCTCCATGCATTGTTCTCGAAGAGAGCTGAATCACCATGAAAATATCAAAGTCATTTTGGGCGTGGAGGAAGAGGCAACACTTGTGCAAGTGGGCACCTAGTATGTACATGGACCAGACTAGGCTATCAATATTCATTAGCCATTTATTTTGCATGGATGCACTAATTTTTTACTAAAATTGAGTTAAGCGGGATGGCAATTTGAGGAATGATGTTGCCTTCATATTTTTTTTTTTGTGTAAATCAGACTAATTCTATTATATTACAAAAAAGTTACAGTGAGTTACATCCACCACCCTGAGTTGGCTACTTGAGCATTTTAACATTCTGAGACCTATACCAAGCCTGAGAAAAATGGAACTATGAAACTGTCCGCTGACGAGAACCATCCATAACTGAACCCCTGACTAGAACCAGCCAAAACTTAACCTTCCACTCCTTGCCATAGTGAGAGAGGAGCTTACAGACCCCAACATGATCGACATAGCTTGACATTGCCGACACAGAATTTAAAATCGACATTACAGACACAGGCTTTAAAAGCGACTTTAAAATTGAAATTACAGACGCAGATTGACTCTCATGACTGACTATTGAAGCTACAATAACGACCAAAAACTGAACCCAGAGGAACCATACCGCCCCGACCGACCGAGCCGCTTGCCTAGGTGCATGGGTTTGGTGGCTCCTCCACCGCTGGACTGATAAATGCATCTGGTTGCTCCTCCTCCACTGTGCATCCATAGGAGTCTGAGTCTGATGCGCTCGTGTCTGTGTATGGCGCGTCTTCTCTCTCAGGCTCGCTTGGTCCGGCCCGTTCTCCCGCCACTGCACCCGTGGCTTCCAGAGGCTGTAGTATTAGTTGAGCAATGCATGAGTATTAGAAATGACAACATTACTACCCCTCGTTCCTATGAATGATAAGTACTTGGACTTGGTCCTTTCCTTTTTTGATACAAAATGAAGATGAAAATTTGATATTAATGGATCTATAGCCCTTAAGTGAACATAGGAGGATAACCTTAAATGAATAAAAAAGATCCTTCCTTTGAAATCATACTTTTATCTATTACACCTTGATGTGATGTATCATGTTGACCACTCAACTAATTTCTAATATTTTTCTCACTTTGTTAATATCATCTATATGGTACAACATTATTATTTTAGGACAAGAATATTAACGGAATATAACTCATCCCCCTTACACCTATACTTGTAGGATTTTAATCGATAGTTGTACAACCATCCTTGACATGATTGTACTCCCATGTGTACAGACACTATAATGTCTACATGGTGGTATGACTAGAATCAACATATAAAACCAACATTATAGCCTAATCCATACACCAAGGCATGCACCCTACAAAAATAAGATGTATGGGTAAGCTTAAAAACACACAACTCTAAATGTACAAGGGGCAAGCATTATCCTCGACCATTTTTGAAAGTGTATATTATTATTATTTTACATTTAACAATAAAAAAAATTAAAACAATCAATTTGTTTTGCTTTAGTCATGACCACTACCTTAAGCAACCCTATTGTATTTGATATGAAATCCTTTGTGTGTGTGTGTGCACACTTGCGTGCACACACACACTCATAAACAGATCCTTATATACATCACATGCATAATAAAGTTTATGTTATGTTATTATGTGACATGAGTCTTATAATTTCCACCATGATGCACACTTGTGGTAATCCATATCTACTAGACCAATGATGTGTTGACCATGTTAGCACTCCTCAGTGTCCCAAGGATGAGAAAGGATGCCAAGGAGGTAATCTCAAACCAATCTTTAGACTTGGCAGCTAGCCCTACCAAATCAGAGAGGGCTCTCTCAAAGGTCTCACAACCAATGAAGTGACTGGAGAGGGAATCAGATGTTGGGCTAGATATTAAGCTCAACGGTGTTTGATTTTATGGTTTGCTGGATGAAGCTCATAGATCTAGGAACTACCCTAAGGTTTCTAATGATCAATTGCAGAGATATAATGGGGCAAGATAGGCATGATCAGTGACATAAATATTTTGTCATGGTGGTGCAGAGATGAAAAGGTAAAGGAGCATGTAACCACAAATTCATTCATCAAGAAGAAAGAACACTTGCATGAAGATCTTCTCAAAATAGAGCATATAACTTATGAATTGTGTTTAAAACTCATGAGATGATCACAAGAAAGCATAAAGATGGTAGGAAAAAGGAAATATCATAGAAAACATTGTCACAAAAACATACCACAAGAATCCCAAGATAATAATTGAAACTGCCTGTTATATTACTGTAAAATGTACACTAGCTCCAAGCTATGATTCACAAACATCCAACCCACAATACTTCAAAATTTGAAGTATTTATACAATTACTTACAAAAATAAATATCTTGAAATAGAATTCAAGATTTGTTACAAAAATTATAAAAATAGATCAATACTGCTGATAATATCAGTTGGTTGAGTTCTGGTGCTGTTCTGGGAATTCTGGTGGTAACTGAGGCCTAGAATAGACATTATTGTTAGTCCTACTAGCTGATGAACTGCGCTACTATCATTATTTTCTACATTATGTTTGAGCGGAGGTGTAATGGATACGCATCAAAAATTTCCTCGTTGTTCTCTAAGCAGAGGTGAAATGAATGATTTGGTGTTATGTGAATGGAGGAAATTACACGAAAACAACGAGAAACCATGACCGGGAGCACAAAAATGGAACTGATTTGACCATCCGGGAGGATTATGAACCATTGATCTAGGCTGGCTGATTCGAGCCGATTAAATCTGGGTCATTGTATATCGCAGTCGCAACAGAGAGAGTGGCCTTAACCATGTTTCATAGTGTTTTGCCAACGGGCTAGACCTGAAACTTTAACAAATTGCAATATATAAAATATCGCATCCATCACAATCGCAAGTCAGAAGGGGATTGGCAGAGGAGGGACTTATGATTATGCAATCCACGATTGTGATATCGCAATTGGTGGGGGAGACTTATCACAATCGGCGGGGGAGGAGTCATCACAATTGACGAGGGGAAAGTTTTGCAATATTGGCGAAGTGACTTATCGTAATGCAATGACTTTAAAGGAGGCCCTTTTTACATTAAAACGCGGGATAACTAGACTTGAAAAACCTTCAAAACCATCCTATAAGAATATCACATTTGAAATGTTGATCGCAATCGCATTGCAGAGGGGGAGCAGATAGGAATACCATTCCCAGACCCGAAAATCTTTCAAATCCAATAGATATTCCTATCGAGTCTACCAATGTCGCAACAATAAGATGAGCTCTACCATTGTGGGACTGCCATGAGAAATTTTTCATTGCGGTCGCACGATCGCAATCGGAAAAGGGAGAGGTTATGGGAGCGCAATGGGGTATGAGACTTGCGTTTAAGGCGCCACATGACCTGTGGGCCCGTTTAGTGCTTAAGAGGGGGGCTTATATATACTATAAAAGAATAGGGGCTTATATATAATGTATTACGTACATTACAATGTAATGTATTGCAAAAGACTTGGCAACCATGTTTAATGATATGGGGAACAACTAGAGTTGGATTCTTTAACAAAAATATATTCTAATAAATGAAATAATATGGGATATGGCTAGAGTTAAATGGAAAAGAATGGGAAAATAGAAAATGGCTAGAGTTTGGAAATATGAAGGGAGAATGAAGTTAAGGTTGGAAAAGGGAAAAAACACAGTCATGGGTCCACGAGACAAGTCAAATTTAATCTGAAAGTATTATAATTTGACAAAAAAAATTGTCATCAATATGAAAGAGTACATTTGATCACAGATACTATTCAACACTAACAAACCATATGGAAAAATAATTGTGAATCGTCCACATAAACACGTGTGTTTATATATCCATGTAGATGTGTTGATGTCAAATACTTCGTTTGAAGAGTTCTCAAAGTTCGGGAGGCAAAGAAAAAATGGAATGTCAAATCAAATTAAGCCTTATTACTTGATGAACTCTTGCATAAAAAATAAGTATGACAGGGATGATAGTCAAAGACCATCTCTCCTCCTCATGATAGTTTATTTATGAGGGATTCATTGTTGAGATTTCTAGCAATTAATGCCACAATTGTTACTACAATCATGGCAGCGACAAAAAAGTAAACAAAGATACTTCCCTTTATTTTGAACCCCAATAATGAACTAACCCTCAACATTAATCGTATCAAATACCACCACTTATTTTCTTTCTTATATATGGGAGAATATAAATTATTTTGGTTGTCAGAGGTTTTAGTCAATATTCTTTATCATTATAAACATCGATCTCTTAAATTGTGCATGTCAAGTGTATGTGTTGTTTCACAACACAGTTATAGTGGCCATCGTAGTTGTTTGTGAATACAAAATGATACCATTTATCACCATAATAGCAACCAAACTCATTTCTAGTTAAGTGCCTCCTCCGTTATGTCTACTTTTATTATGTATGTCACAAATTCCATTAGTGTCACTATGCATTCTACTACTTCTTTCCCAATCTAATCTAACATTGTTTGGTTTGGTTTTATTACATGTTATAAACAATATCATTGGCTTTACAGGGTCATTTAAATCTTAGTTAAGTTCCAACAATATTTGAGATTTGTGTGAAGTCAAAATAGATTTTTGTTAATCACAAACTAGTTTTTAGGGTCGACGTGTTTCGAACCACTTACTGTGGTTCATCATCGAGACAGAGATGGATAGCCTGACAAAAGGAACAAATAAATACAGTAGAGATGCAATGGTTACATCACAACAACTAAAAATAAATAATATTAAATTCAACCAGAACATTAGAGAAAAAATAATAATCAATAAAAATCAAGATGTAGTAAAAAATTAAACCCATAAAATTAGGAGTTGACGAAAATAACAATATATAAATAAAAACAACAAAGAAATAAAAATAGGAATTTACTGTAACCTCCCCTCCCACATTTACCCAATTTCATCGATTTGCTAGGGTAAACATGAGACGAAGAGTTACTATGACATGACCCAACCTCCTAGCTCTAGTTAAAGAAGTGGGGCCTACAAATGACCATCGACTGACAACTCACAACATTCCTGAAGGCTACATGAAACTCGGGATCCAAAGAACCACCTCAAGTGACCAAACCCTGGGTTGGGGCTGCTCTTCTCACAACTTAACCCCTCACTGCATGCATGACAAGGCCTATGTGCAGTTGAAGGCCTCCAACCACACACACAACATTGCATGAGTGTAGTTGTGACCCAAATTGTCTAGTTTAGAGGGTGTGGTCTCGAGATCTGAGCCACAATTCCAGGTCATCCTCCAGACCACTACCCATAACTACTTGAGACTTCTCAGAATCATTAATGACATAATGACAATGCTATACATACAAACTTGAAGGCATGAATTGATCTAGACTTCCTAGAACACACCAGACATTTCATCAAACACATGGCAAGATGATTCAAACTTAAATAAGAACGCAACAATTTATAGATATAATTAGAAACACAGAGATGCAACAAAAAATTCTTCATTACATTAATAGAAAAATATTGAACTATGCTTACAAACAGAATGGAAATAAGATAGCTTGGGCAATTGTAGCTTATCTCTGAGAATAGATGTGGTGGCTACACACCTCTAAATTGTGTTACAATGAGGCTTAAGGGCCTATTTAATATTATAAAACATGAGAAAACCATAAACAACGAAAACACTAACCCCACGAGATGTAACACCAAGAGTTTGTGGGCCTTGTTGGGATTCGCTGGGCAACCAATTTCCCGGGGTTGTAACTTAGTCATATTATCTCTGTTTCCGCGTACGATACCTTGTTGGAAAGGTCTTGCTAAGTACTACAGGTTTCGCTGCATGCCCCTGCCTACAACTCGGGCCTGTCGCAGACCCCAAAAAAACGTTGTTTAGGGGGTCAAAACTGCTCCAGAAGTTCAGGACTTGAAAAACTGCTAAAAATAGTAAATGTTGAAATGAACAAGGAAACAGATGAAACCTCCCCCAATAGGTGGAATAGGCGGGTGGCCATCAATATCCACCTGGATCATTCCTCCCCCCTTAGAAGGCAATGGTCCCCATTGCGTGCAGAGCCTCCACGAGGTGAGGAAATTTCTGTTGAACTTGGTCCTTGGTGAACCACTTTCCCTAGTGAAGGAGTTGGCCTACTTTGATAACTTGATACAACTGTATCCTTTATTGGTGAGTGTTCTTGATCTGTGTATCCAAGATCTGATCAGTTGTGGCATGTTCCATGCAGTTCGGGTTGAGCTCTGTTGGTGTGAGTTGTTCTGCAATGTCAGGTGTGTCCAACAATGGTGGAAAGTATGGGTAAAGGTGATCTACATTAAACATTGGGTGCAGACCAAGGAACGGTGGGATGCTGAGCTTGAATTCATTATCATCGATGGCCTTGGTGATGGTGTATGGCCCATATCAGAATGAGAGAAGCTTGTGGTGGGGTCCAACAAGGCGCTCCTTCTACAAATGTAGCCAAACTTTATCCCCACCTAGAACTTGTGCGAAACTCGATGTTGATCATGGTGTTGCTTGTACTTAGCATTGGCTCTATCTAATATATCATGGACCTATTGGCGGATGTGTTGAATGCGCTTAATGAATTTGTTAGCCCTTTCAACTTTGGATTAAACATGAGCCGAATCTACCTGAGTGGTTGTAAATGGTATGGCCACATAAATGGGGTATAATGGCTCAAATCCTAGCCCTACATGAAAGGGGTTGTAGCCTGTTGAGCTACGGAGAGCTCTATTGTAGTTGTGTTGGACATAGGGGAGACTTTCATCCCATGTGCATGGATGCTTCGAGTTGTATACACACAGAAGGTATACGATCATCTTGTTGACAACCTTTGTTTGCGCATCAGTTTGGGAATGGAAATCCATGGACTTAGTAAGTTATGTATCCAACATCGACTAGAGACTTGACCAAAATGCACTCAGGAATCTGTTGTCCCGATATGAGATAATAGAATGTGGGATCCTAAAGTGTACCCACACTCACTATGATACTCTTCTTGCAGGTCACCATGATGGCCATCATAGAGAATCTGTCGATGATCACGAAAATGCAGTCGTTGTCTTGCTTAGTAGAAGGAAGGCCAAACATGTAATCCATGGAGACAGATTCCCAAGGTTAGTTAGGAGTAGGTAGAGGAGTAGATGTGTCCTAGATGGCATAACAGTGCACCCTGAAGGTGAAAATTTGGAACTTACTTCCCTTCAAGGAGTGTTTGGTATATGCTGCTGAATTTTGGATCGCTCTTGTAAAGATGTGGCCACCCCAATGTCTTGTGCCCACAAGAGTCGAGCATAGTGATCAGCGCCATGACTGGTGGTTCGCTGAGGCAATCAACGACGTTATTGGTGTTTCCCTCTTATACTTAATGTTCAATTGGAACTATTGCAGATAGGTGGACCATTTCTTATGGTGATCATTATGCAACTTCCCTTGTGTCTGTATGAAGTGTAGAGGTCGGTGGTCTATGTGGATGACTGTTTCCTTTCCCAAAATGTAATTCTTCCATTGACGACAGGCCTGCAAAATGGAATACATTTCTTTGTTGTAAGTGGGGTAATTTTAGACTATGTCTGAAAGTGTCTCACTATGATCAGCCACTAGATGCCCATGCTGAGTAAGAACCGCACCAAGAGCATAGTCGGAGGCATCTTTCTCAATCTCAAATGGTTGTTGTAGGTTTGGTAATGTGAGCACTGGTGCAAAACAAAGGTGATTCTGCAACTGAGAGAACGCTTTTTGTTGGGTTTCTGACCAAAAAAAAATATTTTTCTCCACCCTTGGTGACTTGACTTGAAGACCAAGTGATATGAGAGAACCCCAACACAAACCTACAGTAGAAATTGGCAAGACCCAAAAAGTTGTAGAGCTCTTTTAGAGTGGTTGGGTTTGGCCAATCCCGAATGACTTGTATCTTGGATGGGTCCACATGTACACCCTGCTCATCAATGATGTATCCCATATATTTAACCTGGGTCAAGCCAAAGGTGCATTTCTCCAAGTTAGCACACAACTTGTGTTGTCGCAGGTTTTGAAATACTTGTCGAATATGGTGGAGGTGCTCTTCCCAACTCTGGCTAAATATCAAGATCTCATCTAAATACACCCCCACGAATGCATTGGTGAAGGGTCGTAAGATGTCATCCATCAGTCTCATGAAGGTTGCAAGGATGTTCGTAAATCTGAACGGCATGACCAACCATTCGAAAAGGCCCTCCTCAGGTTTGAAGGCAGTCTTCCACACATCGGAGGGTTTGATAGGCACCTGGTGATAACCTAACTTCAAGTCAATCTTGCGAAAATATTTGGCCCCTTTGAGTTGGTCCAGAATGTCATCAATTTGTGGGATTGGGTACCTATTTTGGACAATGATCTTGTTCAGCACCTGATAGTCAATATAGAGCCTCCAGGTCCCATCCTTCTTCTGTACTAATACAATCAGGCTCCCATAAGGTGATGAGCTTGGCCTAATGTCCCCTTTCTGCAATAGTTCCTGAATCTACCTCTTGATCTCATCGTTCTCTAGAATAGAGCGTCAATAGATCAGTTCATTGGGAAGTGGCGTGCCCGGGGTCAGATCGATGGAGTGCTTGACTTGACAGTGCAGAGGTATCCCTGTGGGTGAGGCGAAAATACCCCTGTACTCCTCCACGACCTTGTCCATTTGTTGTTGTTGTGCATAGGAGCCTTGCTTGGAAGTTGTGGCCACAAACTTCTTCTTGCCATGGGGGCGAATCATAAGGAAAACAAATTTCATGGTCTTGGAAATTATCTTACTACATTGCTTTGTAGTGATCAAAGAAATGGCGGTAGGCAGGGCTACCTCTGGTATCCTGTACAACTTATTAGCCAAAGTAATAATCTTAGAGTGAGGTACAGACTCATATACAACATGTCGCTTCCAGAAGTATGGTTGTCATAACAATACATCACAAACGTCAAGAGGAGCAACGTCACACAGTGCCTCATTCGTGAAGGGCTTGATGTTGTAGGGAAGGTGACACTGTTGTCCTTGGTGAAGCCGCCTGACGATGTAAGACTGTGGATGTGTTGTAGTCTTTAGGCCCAACCACTTCACGACCTCTGCTGAAATGAGGTTTTTTTTGGCCCCCACTGTCGATAATGAACTACAACAGAGAACCCTTCACCCACATCTGTGAGTGGAAGAGGCGTTCCCCCTCCTCTGAATCTTCAGGCTCAATCTTCTGGATTTTGGTGGTAGCCATGGTGGCACTGGGCTCTGCATCAATGATCTGCTTCCCTTTGTCAGTTCCCTTATCAGGTTCTAATTTAGATGCGGAACCTACGTCTGATTCAGAAGCCTTTAGCTCAGCCACTAGTGACTACTTGGCCTGACACTCACTTGTATTGTGAGTGGAGATCTTATGGAACTCACACCATTTTCCCTATCCTTCTTCTTCTTCATCGTGTTGTTCTTTGTTTTTGGCTTCGGTGGACTGTCCTAGGTAGCCCCGCCTTGGCATGGTCCTTTGTTCTGTGATTTGGGGGCGCCTTTCCTTGCTTTGGACTTGTAGATCCAAAGTCCCGCTTCTTCTGTTTAAACTTCTGCTCAATCTTGACAGTGTACCGATACGCCGTGCTGAGCGAGGAAATGTCCAAGAACTCCATCGCATCCTAGATGTACTTGTGTAGATAGCCATGGTACTTGAGCACCAAATGTCGCTCAATATCCTTGATACCCAACTTCATGTTAAGGGTATGGAAAATATCTGTGAACTCTGGCACATCTTGGTCCCTTCATTGTTGCAGCGTGGTCCACTTTATGTATTTGTCTTCATAGCTCCTGATCGGGTAATATTATTCCTTGATGGCATCTCATAAAGAATTCAACGTGGGTGCGGCCAAAAACAACGAGGTTTCACTCTTGTCTTTTTGTTCACAGTAGGTTTCCCACCAGTCCTTGACGTGTGGGGTGGATTTGAGAAGTGTAAAAGTAATATTTTCTCGATTGGAAGAGTCATGAACTGAAAAATATCCTTCCAATAGATTTAACCATTTAGCGAAGGCGTCTGCATCTATCAGGCTTTTGAATATGGGAATATCGAAGTTAACTTGTACCTTAAAAGGAGTGGTGCCTCTAGAGTGGTTGCTGGATGATGGTGCATCGCCTGTGGGTATTCGTCGAAGGATCTCGGCAAAGTTATCCATCATCGCATCCCTCTGTTGCTCGAGGGCTTCCTTATGCGACATTTTGAAAGGATCTCCTGCCCCCTCATCATTATTTTCTTCCACCATCGGAGTTCGTTGGGTTTTGTGAGGCTGGTCTTACAATGGTTCAACCAAATCAAGCCCTAACTCCTTATACCCTAACCTCGTTGGGGACATGCAAAGAAAAACAGAGAAAGAGCAGACCACTCTGATACCACTAATCTGAACTTAAACAAGAATGCAACAACTTACATATATAATCATAAACACAAATATGCAACAAAAAAACATTTCATTTCATTAACAGAAAAATATTAAATTATGCATACAAACAAAACGGAAATAAGATAGCTCGGGCGATGGTAGCTTATCTATGAGAAGAGATGTGGTGGCTACATGCCCCTGAATTGTGTTACAATGTGGCTCAAGGGCATATTTATTATTGGAAAACATGAGAAAACCATAAACAACCAAAACCCTAACCCCGAGATATGTAACACCAAGAGTTTGTGGGCCACGCTAGGGTTATTGGGCAACCAACTTCCCGGGGTCATAACTTGGTCATATTATCTCTATGTGGTGTGTACTATACCTTTTGGAAAGGTCTCGCAGAGTACTACAGGTTTCACCATAGGCCATTGCCCACCGCTATGGGCCTACCGCAGACCCCAAAAAAACACCATTTAGGGGGTTAAAACTACCCCGAAAGTTTAAGACCCAAAAAACTGCCAAAAATAGTAAATGTTGAAATGAACAAGGAAATAGATGAAACTTATTGGGGGGTCTAGGTGGAATAGACAGGTGGCCACCAATATCCACCTAGATCACAAGCATGTAAGCTACAGGTCATGAAGGCATATATGATCATAATAGTGTGAGATACATCTGAAAATCACCAAGAAGGCCCTATGCCCTCTCCACATAGTTGCAACAACATTTATTAGTCTATGCATTCATCAACCAATTAATAGCTAAACAATTCATGACAAGAGCCATAGATGATGCACAAAAAATAAACAACATATAACCATAAAATAACCAGCATAAAAACCATGGCAATACAACCATAATATAGCCAACATAATCTCTACAACTACTCATAGATCATAATAAAGAAATGTCTCATATTAACATATTAAAATGCCAACCAAGTCAGAGACTTCCACGAACCACGTGACCATATATTGGGTTGAACCAAATCTCTCCTTCAACCAATCACCCCCAAGACATATTCCAAGCATGAATGTGGGATCTCATGGAATAAACCAAGCAAAAACAAACTAGGGCTTCTAGAGGCCAAACCACCTCAACCCTCAACGAGCGATTCTACCTCACCGTCGAACATCACTAACATCAACCAGATCAGTCTCTACCCAAGCTGTCAAGGGCTCGAGGAACTAGTAACTCAACCCACAACCTTCCAGGGCTCCAAAACATTCGCCCAACCCAGCTCCTGGGACTAGTAACTCAACCCACCAAGGGCTCCATAATGTTTGTCCCAACCTAGTCTCTAGGACTAGTAACTCAACCTAAGTTGTTCCAACGCTTCTAGAGCATTTGTTTCAACCCACAGCCATAAGGAATTATTAACACCAATCAGAAAACAATCAAGTGGAAAAACCCACAACACCATGGTTATCTAGGAAATGGCAACGCAAGGCTAAAAGCATTTTCAATCCAGGCAAATATCCATGCCAATGACAACACATAACCAGAAAATCGCATTCATATACCATGCATCTAGAAATAAATAAGGAAATCGCACATGCAACCTATTACCTGCAAAGAAATCCAGTTGTAGTTGTTGATCCACATGTTCCCTTGCGCTTTCATGCTTCCATTTGCTTTCTTTCTCCAATCAAAGTGAAACTATAATGCTCTAAGCATGCTCCAAGAATGCTCTAAGTGTGCAAGAGTATGAGAGAATGAGAGAATAGAAGAGAGCTCTACACAAAAACTGTCAAAAGGCTTAGACATTGACAAAAAAAGCTAGCAACTGATCCTCAAAAGCCTTTTTATCATTGGGGCCTCTATTTTCTTCATTTTCCTTCATTTTTCCTTCAATTTCCCTCTCATGCAAATATGAGACCTCTCATCTCCGTTTTCTCCTATTTTTCTTTATTTCATAAATAAAATGTCAATTATTTCCACTTTGCCTCTGTCAATTTCCATATCCATAAATTAATCACCATTGATATCCATCACTATGTTTTACCCAACATTCAGCGTGGAATTCGTGTCCCATGACCTTGGTCTTATTTTATTTACATAGAAAATCAACTAGGGGTTGTTATAAACCCCTCCCCGTTGGGGGAACACCGTCCTCGGTGTTCAATGACACATGTAAACCAACAAAACACATGTTGCCCATGGAGCTTTATAACACCACTCGATGCAGTCATATATATATATATATATATAAATATATATATATATATATATATATATATAATATCAGAATACATCTGCTCAACTAGTGAATAAAGAAGGATACATAGCTCGCATTTGATCAACCATCGTCCATGTCGCTTCATCGGCCCCAAAGTGCTTCCACTGCACTTTAACTTGCTCGATTCCAGATCATGAGCATCTTTCCCTACAAAATGCACTGAGGTTCTTGCTAGAATTCTCCTCATGGTTCCACGTGCAATAGAGACCAATAAATCACAAGATCAACATCCTTCACATATCTTTTAAGCAATGAAACATGGAAAACATTGTGGACTTTCATTGTCGGAGGCAATGCAAGATTGTAGGCCACTAGTCCAATCCTATCAAGGATCTTGAAAGGCACACAATATCGAGGTGTCATATTGACACATGATCCAATCATCAAGCAGCTTTTCTTGGGCTTGATTGGCAAGTACATGTGTTCCCCAACCTAAAACACCCTAAATACCTTGTGTTGATCTGCATAACTATTTTATCTATCTTGTACTTTAGATTCTTCTTGATAACCTGCATTTCATGTTCCATCTTTGCCAACATGTTTGGTCCAATCAATACCCTATTCACTGGATCCCTCCAACTAATAGGAGTATTACAACTCTGCCCATAAAGTGCCTCAAATGGACTCATCTTCAAAGATTCGTGATACCCATTATTATAAGAAAACTCAACCAGTGGAAGATACTCTTCCCACTTCCTCTACTAATGCATGACATATATTCTCAACATGTCCTCAAGAATATTGTTGACCCTCTTTGTCTATCCATCTTTCTGCAGATGATAAGTTGTATTGAAGGCCAACTTTGTCCTCAAACATGCAAACAACTCTTTCCAAAACCTGGAAGTGAACTTGGCATCTCTATTTGACACAATCTTCTTAGGAATACCATGCAACCTCACTATCTCCCTAATGAAATTTTAAGCTATGTCACTAGTTGAGTTCATAGACTTAACTGTGATGAAATGAGCTACCTTGGTTAATTTATCAACCATAACCATAATAGAATCATGATGTTTTGATGCCCTCAAAAAACCTGAAATGAAATCCATGGAAATGATCCCCCATTTCCACTCTGGAATCGAAATCGACCGAAGTTAACCACCTGGATGCTTACACTCTGCTTTTACCTGCTAATAATCCAAACATTTCGCAACATACTCAGCCACCTCTTTCTTCAAGTTCAGCAAGTGATAGAACTTCGTAATCATTGTCAATGTTTTTTGATATCCAGGTGACCTGAATATGGCTTGACATGAAATTCCCTCAATATAAGCTTCTTGAGCTCACTGTTGTTCGACACATAGATCCTATCCCTAAATCTCACTAAGCCATCTGTTGTGAGATGATAATCCACATCTTGATCACTTGTACCATGTTGCTGTAATGTAACCACCCCTCCCTTATTTGCCCAATTTCACCATCTTGCCAAGGTAAACAAGAGACAAAGAGCTACTATGACATGACACGATCTCCTAGGTCCCACTAAGGAAGTGGGCCCAACTATTGACGATAAAATAACCTTTCAAAAAATGCTACAGGGGCAATAGAACACTCAGGGGCTGAGAAACCATCCCAGATGGCCAAACCCTTAGTTGGACCCCTCCTTCTCTACCTTAGACCCTCAACTACGCCCACAGGAAGGCCTCCAACCGAATGCACAAGCCTGCATCCATGCGGTTGCAACCCAAACTTTATAGTTAGGAGCATGTAGTCCCAAATTTTGAGCCTAATTTCCATGTCAACATTCAAACCACTACCCAGAACTTCATGTAACTTCTCAGATGCATAAGTGACATTACAACAAAGCTAAACATTCAAATTTGAGTCAGAGACTTGACCTAACTGGTCCTAACCATGACAGTCATTTCATCAAACATATTAAGAACATCTAATCTACAAGTCATGAATGCATATTTGAACATAGGGATATGATACTTATATGAGAATCTTCAAGAAGGTCTAATTCCCTCTCATAATAGTTGCACCAACACTTATTAGATAATGTGTTCACCAACCATTCATTAACAAACGAAACGCATCAAGAGCCATAACTAGAACTTGTTATGAAAACATGCTTATAACCAACATATAACCATAATAATAACCATGATAGAACAACCATCAAAGCCACATAATAACAAGTACAATTACTCATGAAATACAAGAGGAAAAGAGCTCTTATTAACATATGCAAAAGCCAATCAAGTCAGGGACATCCATGTACCACCCGACCATAGATTGAGTTGAACCAAATCTTTCTTTTAGCCAACCATCCCCGTGTCATATTCCAAGCATGAATGTGGGACTTGGGACAAAAATAACCAGGGCTTCTCGGAGATTAAACCACCTCCACCCTTAAACTTTACCACAATCTCACCTATTAGGGTCTTATAAATATAGGAGTCATGTATTTTTAACAAGTTTTCATCCCACTAGGACATTGTAAAAATTATTTTTCATTTCAAGTTGTTTAGATCAAAATAAATAAAAATAAAAATAAAATAAAAGAATAAAAACGAAAAAACAAAAAATAGAAAAAGGATAAAGAATAAAAAGGGCTAAAAAAATGTGTGGAATAAAAGAATAAAATAAATTTAAAAAATAAAAAATATACACCTATAGTGCGCTAGTCAAAATGTCGCTTTTAAATTAATAATAAAGTTTTATTTGTATGTATTATCCATAAAACTATAGGTTATATGTTATAATTACCACATGATATGACATGATTGTTTGCCGTTTTTCCAATAAACATCGCACGACAGTGATTACTCTCGCCCGGATCAATGGTGGGAGAATGATTTCGGACCCCCGCACTATCAATGGTTAATGGAAGGGGGGGGGAGGGGCTCCTGAAAAGTTGTTTGATAGCTTATTGCCTCGACAAATGTGTCATCTCCATAGTTTTTTCGAGGCCCAAAACCTATTACCTCTCTACCCCCTCCAAAACCACCATCTCATCGTCACCTCTAACCGTCACTCCTACCTGTCATTTCTGCTTGTCACCTCCATCCATACCCTTTGTGCCACTTGTTCTCCCTTCTGCCCTCCATGTCACACCTCCAGCTCATCCCCTTTTCCACGTGACCCATCCACCTCATCTAACCATTGCAACGTTTAAATTACCCACCAATTGAACGTTGCACATTTAATTCCTCTCGCCAAATCAACTATTTTCCAAATTAATGGCTCCCGGTCCTGAAACGTTTATTGTTCCATTAAGGTACCCTACCATTTCCATTATAAAATCACCCCAGGAGCATGCATTAATTTCCTTCCACGCTTTTATAGTTTTGGTGGGTCGTTATTGAGCCAATAAAAGTGATCAGGCGCTGTCTGTCAGCAATTTCTCTGCACAATTCGACAAATTGAGTATTCTAGTAACCTGTTCTGCTCATTTTTAATTGAAAATGTCAACGCAAAAGGGTGAAGGAACGATGATTAAAGAAGACCCCATGATTCCCCCTTTCCCAGATGTTGACAAAACTCTCTGATCGACACCCAGTTAAAAATTGTTGAGACTGAGTGTGAGTTTGACATGTACGAACTCCACAATTGGGGAAAGTAGAAATACCTTGACTTGAGTGATGAATTGAGTATTTGGGAGTCCTTTATCCCTCAATTCATGTTCCCTCAAACTGATTTCTTCCCTGAATTTTCCACCTGGTGCCACACCTCAAATACCTCCAAAGCAGAAAAGCAATGATTGCCTGGAATGATGAAATTATGTTTTCCATTTCTCCTGAGAGCATTTTCCAAGCCTTGCAAATAAATCCACAAGCCTCCATGCATCCATTTTCCACTGACTCATTAATGGAGTTTTACAAAACATTTCCCCAGAGAGCCCATATCTTTGAATGTTTTCTCCCTGAAAATGTTGAATTACATAGAACAAATCCCCCATACCCTGTTTCCATTTTTCCAGAGATGTCAAAGCAAGTAATTTCCACAGTGACTCGATTACTTGGTTATTATACAAACCAGTGGGTTGAAGAAGTAGTTTTAGGATTCTTGTCAGTTTTCTTATTAGGACAAAAGCCTTCAGTTTTGTTTAATTATAGTCAATTCTTGTCTAATGCCATCCATGATCAATTTATGAAATTCAAAGTTGAAGGAATGTTTAAATATCAGTCAGTGCTAGTGAATCTTATGTTATATTACCAAGCAGACAGATTCAAATTTTAGTTGTAGTAGATGTATGAGTGCTACACAGTGTTTTGTGAAATTCCCAACTCTATACCTGAAGTGTCGTCCTTTGTTCCATTGTTGTCACAAATGTCGTAAAGCGACAAAAGCTGTGTAAACTCATTCACCATGAATTATATGCTCAATACATCCCTGAAGAGATGGAGAACTAATGTATTAAAGCAATTCTATAAAAAATTGTGAAAAATCCTAATTTGCAAGACCAACACCACTTTTAGTAGGTAAATTTGTGTTGGTAACCTTTTGTCTAACTAGTGACTAGCACTGCCAGCATGACTTTTGATAGGAAAATCCATGTTGGTCCTCTTGAGGTAGTTTCTCCAAAAATGGAGCAAAAGCTTCTCTTAATAGAAGCCTCGAGAAGGGCGAGCAGGTAGTTGTTGGATGAGGATATGGTCGAGTGCTCCCATTTAGAGCCCTTGATCCTACCTTTACCTTTGGGATAAGGAATTTCTTCCCCCTTTAGTGGATCTCTAACTCCCTCTTCCTCACTATAAATATGTTCTTCACTTTCCGCAATGGGTTGGTCATTGCTGGTTGCCATTCTTCCGCTCGATTGTGCTTAGATGCTTCCATTTTGGTGAGAGAGGAAAGGAGAGCTTGTTAATTTTGGCTTGGACATGGAACCATATTGAAGGAGGCCTTAAACTTCAAGGCAATGATTATATGCTCCCCTCTTTGATTTAATCATTAATACAAATCATGTTTTAGTTCCCATAAGCTTGTCTATGATAGTTTTCTTAGAACAATAATCCTTGATCTGTTGTATAACTTACATTGGAATGCATATGCTATGATATCTCTTGTCATTGTCTTTTAATATCTCTTGCAGGTATTCAGACGCAAGGAATAGCGAGGAGTGAGCCTCGGAGCTAAGGGATTGGGATCATTAAAGTACGAGCGCATAGGAGAGAGGTAGGACATCTCCCTTTCTCATTTGTCATTCTGATTTAGGTTAGGGAAGTTTGCTTGTTTTGTCACGATTGTTACTAGACCCACACATTGGGCTAGAGGGATCACTTCTAACCGTAGAAGGGATTGCCTAGATAACAAATTGGCAATTCCGTTGGGGAAGCCTACACCCTTTTCATCCCCCTTTCATTTTTTGCCTTCTCGTTAAGTTTGGCAGACCGTCGAAAAGCCCTATATTTGGACTCATTTTCAGTGTGTACTCTGAATTGTTGATGTCGTAGGGTATTAGGTCTAGAGTTTCTTCCTAAGACTTTCTTGTTTTTCCTAAAATTTCTTCGCTTAGTGCGTGTTTTATTAGTGACATTCGTGCTGACAATTCTTGTTTTTCCCTGTATAGTCAAGCTAAAACCCCTATCTTCCACTATTTACCCGCATTGAAGACCAACACAGGTTTTTCTACAAATGGTAGTGCTGCTAGCACGAGTTTTGCTATGAAAAGTAGCACTAATGGCCCTGTCAACACTGGCTTTGCTATATAAAGTAGAATTGGTCCTTGAATGTGAGAGTTTTTAGGGTCTCTATTGAAAGCTCTAGTGTGTCCTGGTCTCTTAGGTCTCTTCTCTGCTTTACTTGCATCAGTCTTTGTCTGTAAGCTTTTTATTTCTTTGTAGAATGAAAAAGATTGTCTCTTGCTTGAAGTGGTAAAAAATCGGATTTTGATTGAGTTTTTTCAAGTTTTGAGTTGATTGAGATCTTTGTTTACTACTTGTGTGCTTGAGAATTATTGATTGTTATGTTAATTAAACAGTGGTTTCTCTTTTGCGTTGATTAAAGGAATTGATTTTGCATTGAATTAGTTTTCATTTCGAAAAAAGTACTTTTCGTTAAAATTGCATTAGATCACTTGCATGACAAGTTATTTTTTGGAATTAATTATTGGAAATAGATGAAAATTTTCAATAATTGAAAATTAAATAGTGCATTAGTTTCATTAAATCATTTAAATAAAAAAGAAAAGCATAATTCATATAAGTGTATGTTAGGAAAAGTGAATTTTTTTTTTACTTTTTGGCATTGCATTTGGAAAGTGAAAGTGAAAGGTCTAGTTAGGAAAGCCTTGTTTTTTGCATTGTTCATTGTTGCATCATTGTTTAAATCTCTTCCCTTAGCTAGATTGGATTTCATCTAATTGGAAAAGAATCATTTTCTCATGATATTTGCTTCATAGTTATTCAAGTGACATTGTTTTGAGCCTTAAAACCGAAACTTAATTGAAGATAAACTTAAAATTTACCTCAATTAACCTAAGGAGCTTTTGGAACTTAATGCAAACATTTAGAGGTCTAGGCTAGAGAAGTGTTTCAGTGTCTATAAACCAAACATCTTTCGTTATCTAATAGAATTGTATCCTAAGGGTGATATCTCGTTTCACGTATGGAAGTATATAGGATCGTTCTGCAGTACTTTCGGGTATATCAGAGGCACTCCACATATGGAAAGTATATGTGAATGCTCTCATCGAATGATTATCCATTGGACATCGCTAACACGAACTTGTGCTCCCCGTACCATGACGTATATATTGGGAGACCCCACCAGGTTGTTTTCCTTTAGCCATTGATCCAGGAGGATCTCATCAGATCAGTTACACAGGTCATCATCAGTATTTCGTGTTGTCGTCAACATTCAGTTTGGTGTCACTCAGTTTCGATAGTGTTGATTATGGTTGAGCAGGTGATGTCTATGGTATTTCATGGTGTTCACTTGTGATGATCTTGTACCTCACTGTCGACATGTGGTGTCGCTAGTTCCGCTAGGATTTGGTTAATGACATGTGTTTGTCATTCGCCTCGCAGGATTTGGGTTGCCGACATGATGTTGTCATCCACTTTACAGGATTGGCCATCGACATGTGTTTGTTGTTCGCTTTGTATTATTTGGGTTTCGTCTTCCACTCGCAGGTTGATCATCGACATGGGTGTGTCGTCCGTTGCAGAGGTTCGATATGATTCATCATCATGTGATGAAATTGTAAAAGTGGCTTTGTGACGAAGATGTGTGTTGGGTGAACGTCACTTTGTGAAAAATGATTATAACAAAGTTATTTACGTAGACCATGTATCAAACCCTAAAACTACATCTAAAACCTAATCATAAACCCTAATCCTAAGTTCTAAACCATCAAAACCTAAGTCCTACCAACCCTATCGCATTAAAACTATGTGTTAAAATTCCTAAACCTAAGTAAAAAAACCATATAATAATGCTTGGGCATATGTTAATATGTTTAAACAATAAAAAACATTACAAATAACAATGCATAGGCCCTAACTGCCACCTCTAACCACAGTAGAACCGCGAAGGGTCATGAGACATGTGAACAGGGGACGGATTGACTCCTCGGGTTAACATTGACTACAATCTTAACCGTGTCGGAGACCGCAGGTATAGACAATAGACATGTGATCAGATGTAACCGTCTGTATTTATATAACCATCAGGCCTCACCGCGCAGGGCATAAATCAGGCATGTGAGAAAATTCAGTTCACAGCAGAAGTTAGTGTCATCACAATGGCATAGGTGGACACATGTAAAACCGTCAGAGTAACGACAGTTGTAACCGTCGGGCGATAAGCCACCAAGTGGCAGTCAGACAATCAACTATCGAAGAACCCATCTCTTCACATGGGCGCTGTCAGCACCTCTGCCTGATCAACTAACTTCATGCGGTTTTGTGGTTAATATAGAGTATTTTTGGGTTTTTGTTAACAATTTTGTTAAATTATTAATTCGAGGACCATTAAACCTAATCCTAGGTGTCCTTTCAAAACAAGATCGAGTATCAAATTACCCAGAATGAAGCTTGTTCATGCCAAGTTTAGGCCAGAGGAGGTTTTTATGTACCTACAGGCCTATAAGAGGTGACTTTTGTTAATTGAAGAGGAGATTAGTGGTTTTGGTTTTTGTAAGCAGATTCTGGAGGTCATAAGCAGTTTTGCTTTTAGTGAAACAGGAGCATCCGCAGTAGGAATTGGGAACCGTGACAGGTGCTGGAAAGTTGGTTCAAAGAGCTTCCTTTTGACAATGATCATAAGTGCCTGCATGCACATTCAGTTTGGTCTATTCTCTGTGTAATCAAACTCCTTGGTTTCAATCCTAATAAAGCGGTCACCCATCTTGAAAGCAGACCCAGAGACGTAGTCCATCAGGGACAAACTCCGTAATCAACTTTGCTATCTGGTATCACTGTGTTTTTACTATTTTCACTTAGGTTATGCATCTTTCTTATGTTTGATTAGTTGTCGTAAAGTCTTCTTCTCAAGCAGTTTTCCTCGATTTCCGCACTTTCAGTTAACATTCAAATCATCAATGGCTAATCAATTCTACATCAGCTTTAACTTATGATCATTTCAGATCATATAATTTGATATCAAAGCAGGTTGCGATTGTAGAATTTTCCATTGAATGTTAACCAAGTCAAAGTCACAACGAGTAGAAGGAATCATTGAGCAGATCGATGCAGAGATTGGAAAGCGATGAGTCGTTCATAATTCGCCCATGAAAGAATTTGATGCAAGTGAAAACAACAAAACTAAGTTGAGTGATGAACAGTTTCAGCAAGCATTCTTGACTATGTAGCAGATGTTGGGAGAATTTTATGAAGACAAGAAGGAGAGAGATGCAGCTTCTTCTTCAAAGACATCGAAGAAGGACAAAGGTAAAGGCAAGGTTGATAAACCACCTTCACCTGCATCATCTCCATCACCGTCTTCTTCTTCTCCTTCTTCCACTACAGAATCTGAAATAGAAAAGAAACTTGAAGAAAACATCTCTTTTGAAACTTGATGTAAAATTTGAGTTACCTATTTATGATGGCGAAATGAATCCTGAAAAGTTAGATAACTGGATTAAGCAGTTAGAAGTGTATTGTCATATTCAGAACATCTTCGATGATAAAATGAAAAATCAGTTAGCTACACTTAGAATGGGGGGAACAACTTTAATCTGGTGGGAAAGTAAAACTCAAATAGATGTAAAGCGTAAAGGAAAAGTCATTTCTTCATGGTCTAAGTTTTTAAAAGCTCTTAGGAAACAATTATATCCTTTAGGATACATGCAACAAGCTGTTATTGATTGGCAACATCTGAGGCAAGGTAAAGGGCAAAGTGTTCAGGAGTTTACTCAGGAATTCAGAAAGAAAGCATTGGCATTTGGTATTACATTAGATACACATGAAACTTTGTTAAAATACATCGATAGTTTACATTCATATTTGCAGAATACATTATTGATGTTTAATCCTGATGATTTTGATGAAGTGTGTGTTCAGACCATACATATTGAATCAGGTGGCAGACCATTCAACTTTTCATCACAATCATCCAAAGAGTTGGAAATCAAAGATTCCAATGACAGTAAGGGGAAGAACAATTCGAAGAGAAAGAAATCAGTGATAGCTCAGAAGGAAAGACCTACTTGTTCTCATTGCCAAAGAATGGGTCAAGATGAATCTAAGTGTTGGAAACTTCATCCAAAACTTAAGCCCAAAAAGTTCCTTAATGAGAAGGATGAAAAGAAGGCAATTGCAACAGTCTAGCAAGATCTAGGTTCAGATTCAGGTGATGAAAGGAGGATAACCGCTATGGTTACGACAAGTAAAACTTCTGACACTGGTTCAAGTTTGAATACTATTGCGTCTTCAACAAACATAAATCCTTAAAATGAGGATAAAAGAGTTGAATTGTTTAACATAAGGATAACTTCTAATAATACACAGATAGATACAATGTTTGACAATGGATCACAAGCGAATTTAATATCTGAATATTTAGTTAAGAGTTTGGGTTTGGAAACCCAGAATCATTCAAGACCTTACCCATTAGGATGGCTAAATAAATCAACTTAGATAAAAGTCACCAAACAGTGTCGAGTAAGATTTGCCATTACAACTAATTACATTGATGAAGTGGAATTAGATGTGGTTCCAATAGACATATGTGGAGTGTAACATCCCCGAAATAACAACACATAATTAATTAGATTAATCAAGCGATTTATAATCAACAAGCAATTTATCAACTAGTTTAATCATTAAATTACAAAAAATACGAGTGAAGAGAGAAAACTTACTTGTGGAATGCTAGTTGAAATTCGCTACTTGAAACAAAGTCTTGGGGACGAATCTCCACCCAATCGTAGGCTCAGTTGCACAAAAACTTGCTACAACTGGCCACCCCCGAGCCCTCAATCAACGTACTACTTCCAGGGTATCCTTTGTCTCAGGAATGATGGAATGCCTCTCATCTTCCTCCCCATCTATTAAATAGAGCAAACATTGGAAGGGGAAACACATGCACACACTCGATGTGTCAACATGCAACTTTACTGCTTTCTTATTTTATTCTTTTGTTATTATTTTTTTTTATAGCTTTACTGATTTTTACTATTTTTCTTGTTTTATTTCTTTTGTTTTTACTTTTTGATAGCTTTACTAATTTTTACTATTTTTCTGTTTATTCTTATTTTATTTAGAGCATGTAATTAATTTATTATTATTATTTATTTACTATTACTATTTTTTAATTTATTGTTTATTATTATTTAATATTTTATTATATTATTATATTATTTATTATTAAGGGACATTACATACTTCCCCATTTTAAGGAACTTCATCTCGAAGTTAAGTTTTTTTTTTTTTTAGGGGACATTACATTTATTTTGTTATTTATTACTTCATGTAACGGTCCAGACCCCCTCTGCTGAACTAGTATAACCAGCAGGCATCGAAAGTTTCACAACACCTGGGAAATCCCAAGGAATTTTGTCCTTTTTCCCACTTTCGAAATCAGGCATAAGCCTCATCAGTCTGTATCCTAGTCCAAGGCTGACCCCAAGGCTCGCACCTGACTCAAACCTCATCTGCCCCAAGGTAGGCATCCGGTACAATGCTCAATGTCACCGGGCATCTCGCAAGGTTGGCCCACTCCCTCCACAACTCACTAAGGCGCATAACCCCAGGCATCAAAGTCCTTACACCCCCACCAGACTTCAGCATCCTAATACAATACTAGGCACCTAGCCTTCAATATTAGGCACTTGGCCTCCTCAAGATGGTCCCATAGCCCCTCAAGAGCTATCCATCAAGAGTTATACAAGACAAAGGAACCACTGGCATATGTAGTGTTGATTGAGTTTGTCCCCAGCCCATATGGTGTTACTTATTCTCCCTCGTGCGTATGGGCTCACTCGAGATCATCAAATAAACCGGCCCTCTCAGCCCATTTGTGGAGTCCTGTCAATCATGACACCTCAACATACAACCGATGCATTAGCTATACCATCATAGTATCATAGAAAATAATCCACATGCCAAGTCTTGCATGTCATCATGAGAACATTCATCATTGTTAATCGCAACATTATGAATAACAATGAACTGCATACTCATGCATGTCATAAATTTGTACGCAACTATGACATGCTTCACCTCATGAAATACCATCATAAGTTATAACGTCAACAGATTTGCATCAAATACATATGATGACTTCACATAATAAATGAACCACATGTCAATAAACCTCATACTATAGCATCATTATTCCTATGCCACGTTATGCATATCATATCCATCATGAGTATTCAACATTAAATACCTATGAATATGTCAATATACCTTGATATAACATCATAATGCTTATGCATATCATCATCATAAGGATACATCATCACTATAAGAACCACATGTGCACCATTATCCTCCTACCATTATATCACAAAACCTAATGTAACATTGTCCTCAACATCATAACAGTTACTTAAACTAAACTAAAATCATAGTGTACGATTTAGATGTATCATAAAGTTTAAACAATAAAACATGATTTAGATGCTCCATAAAAGTATCTGCCTTAGCTAAGTAAGCACTCCTAATTAGTTCACCACATCTTAATCATCGAAGATTTGTTGTCATCGTCAGAAGATCATATTCACAGAGTTGTGTTCTTGCAATAATAGACCTGAGAAACGCCAAGCAACTGCTATCGCTAAAGGACAATGAGAATAGCAACCCAACCCAAATAATTAGTGAATAATATGATCAACATTCAAGGAATGTTATCTCTGTGTTTTTAGATCAAATTGAAACCATAAAATAATGAACAGATGCAAGTGAACAATGATTATCTAAAGGTAACAAGATATCAGTGTTTATACCATTGTGAATTGGAACATATTTCACTATTTTAGAGCACTTCAAATGGTGACGATATTACAAATGTCAACATCAATTATCCAAATACTTCTAATCTAGGAGATTCAAATACATTGCCACATTTATTGACAACTTATCTAGAGAAATATAAGAAAAATTGGAACTATTGGAAACATTCAAATTCTTTCATAAGTTAGCTAAAAATCCAGATTTTGGAGAAAATATGTTAGTGTCAAGAACCTTAGCAAAATGATGGTAGAGACTTGATGATGAGAAATATACCTGATGTAGTATGTAAAAGCCACTCAATGTAATATGTAAGATTGTACAGTAAATGATAATAAAAACATACATCACACGCTACATAAGAGGATAGATGCAAGACTTTGAAAGAAGCATGGGAAGGAACACATATGTAACATCCCCAAAATAACAACACATAATTAATTAAATTAATCAAGCGATTTATAATCAACAAGCAATTTATCAACTAGTTTATCATTAAATTACAAAAAATATGAGTGAAGAGAGACAACTTACCTGTGGAATGTTAGTTGAAATTCGCTACCTGCAACAAAGTCTTGGGGACGACTCTCAACCCAACCGTAGGCTCAGTTGCACAAAAACTTGTTACAACTGGCCACCCCTGAACCCTCAATCAACATACTACTACTAGGGTATCCTTTGTCTCACAACACTATTCTCCCAAGAGAACGGATGGTGGAATCATGGAATGCCTCTCATATTCCTCCCCATCTATTAAATAGAGCAAACATTGGAAAGGGAACCACATGCACACACTCGATGTGTCAACATGCAACTTTACTGCTTTCTTGTTTTATTCTTTTGTTATTATTTTTTTTTGACAGCTTTATTGATTTTTACTGTTTTTCTTGTTTTATTTCTTTTGTTTTTACTTTTTGATAGCTTTACTGTTTTTTACTATTTTTCTGTTTATTCTTATTTTATTTAGAGAATGTAATTAATTTATTATTATCATTTATTTACTATTACTATTTTTTTTAATTTATTGTTTATTACTTATATTATAATATTTATTATCTATTATTAAGGGACATTACATGGAGTTGTCTTAGGAAGTCCTTATCTTTATGATCGTGATGCAGTATTTTACAGGAGAGAACATAAATATCACCTTAAGAAATATCGGGTTGAATTTATTGTCAGGGCACATCAAAACAAAAATCACTTGAATTTAGTTAATGCTAATCCCATGAAGCAATTAATAAGTTTAAATAAAAGATTTGTAATCATGTGTGTAAAAGAAAAAGCATAACAATCGACATGATGTTTGTTCAAGTTATGAGACTTAGTTTAAAGATAGTTTGATCAAAGAGATAGAAACTATTCCAGTTCTATATAAAACCAAACATCTTACTCATAAGTAGGGAATACAACATGAATTACAGTTTGTGCCTAAAGCTCCTCTTCCTAATGTCATAATGAATCAATTCAGTTCAAGTTTGGAGATTAATAGATACAAGGATACAAGTCAATATTGGGGAAAGTCGGTGTTCAATTTCTCTTGTATTGTGTCCCCATTTCATGTTTTGAACAGTTTGGAAACCAAGTTTCAAGTGTAGGAAACCTATTTGTTTTCGTATCCAAGCCTTTTCTAAAGCATTATCAAAGTATCTAAGGGGAACTATGCACCAGGGGAAAGTGCTAATCAATGGAAACATCATTTAATGAATAATGAAAAAGTGATTCAAACAAATCAACAATTAATTCAATATTTTCAAAGACAAACTAAGTTGCAGCAATTTTCACCTGACAGTTTGAAGGGTTCATGGCAGCAAGTTCACTTAGTAATCAGGAAGTAGGAAAGTATGTCAAGTTAAGTAGCTGGTTTGATGTCAAAGACATCTTTGATTGTCTCTGTTATTCTGCAAAATAGATTGTTAATGCATGTTGATGGTATTGAACAATATATAGTAGAGATTGTTTTCAAAGATGATTATGAATCACTAACTCATGGTTCTTCATGGAAAGAAATCAATTGCCATGTTCATAACAGGTTATTTGACCATCGTCGCAAGTTTTTCATACTGCAGATGGATGGAGCAGGTCATTGAAGCAAAATGTGCCATGGTCAGCATCATCAGGGTCATCACTTGCAGGTGATTGATCGAATGTATTGGTACATCATCAGGTCAAGGTGGAAAGTGAGGGAGCTCTGCCCTCATCGACTATTTGTTTAGTCAAACTTTTGAGGTCCAAAAGCTTTGAAGTTGAGAGGATTGATCTAAGAGGATCTCGTCAGATCAATTACATAAGTCATCGTCAGTATTCTGTGTCGTCGTCAGCATTCAGTTCGGTGTCGCTTAGTTTCAACAGTGTTGATTATGGTTGAGTAGGTGATGTCTATGGCATTTCATGGTGTTCAGTTGTGATGGTTTTGTACCTAGCTGTTGACATGTGGTTGTCATCAGTTTTTCCAGGATTTGGTCGACGATAGGTGTTTCTCATTTGCCTCACAGGATTTGGGTTGTCGACATGATGTTATCATCAACTTCATCAACATGTGTTTTGCCGTTCACCTCATAAGGTTTGGGTTTTGTCGTCCACTCGCATGTTGGTCATCGACATGGGTGTGTCATCCATTGCAGAGGGTCGATATGGTTTGTCATGATGTGATGACATCGCAAAAGTGGCTTTGTGACGAAGATGTGTGTTGGGTGAATGTTGCTTTGTGACGAATGCTTGTAATCAGGTTCTTGATGTACACCATGTATCAAACCCTAAAACTACATCTAAAACCTAATCATAAACCCTAATCCTAAGTTCTAAACCATCAAAACCTAAGCCCTACCAAACCTATCGCATTAAATCTATGAGTTAAAAGTCATAAACCTAAGTCAAAAAATCGTATAATAACCCTCACGCATATGTTAATATGTTTAAACAACAAAAATATTACAAATAACATTGCATAGGCCCTAACCGCCACCTCTAACCGCATCAAAACTGCGAAGGGTCATGAAACATGTGAATAGTGGATGGATTGATTGTCGGGTTAACATTGAATACAGTCTTAACCGCGTTGGAGACTGCAGGTATAGACAACAGACATGTGATCAGATGTAACCATCAGGATTTATTTAACCATCAGGCCTGACTGTGCGGGTTCTAAACCGGGCATGTGAGCAAAGTCAGTTCACTGCAGAAGTTAGTGTAACCACAATGGAAAAGGTGGACACATGTAAAACTGTCGGAGTAACAGTGGCTGTAACCGTCAGGCGAATAAGCGACCAGGTGGCAGTCAGCCAGTTGACTACCGAAGAACCCAACTATTCTCATGGGAGCTGTTAGCACCTCCACCCAGTCAACTAACCACTTGCGGTGCTGTGATTAATATAATGTATTTTTATGTTTTGCTAACAATTTTGTTAAATTATTAATTCGAGGACCATTAAACCTAATCCTAGGTGTCCTTTCACAACAAGACCGAGTATCAACTTACCTAGAATGTAGCTTGTTCATGCCAAGTTTAGGCCAGAGGAGGTTTTAATGTACCTGCATGCGTATAAGAGGCAATTTTTGTTCATTGAAGAGGAGATTAGTGGTTTTGGTTTTTGTATGCAGATTTTGGAGGTCATAAGAAGTTTTGTTTTCAGTGAAGCAAGAGCATCCGAAGTCAGAATTGGGAACCATGACAGGTGTTGGAAAGCTAGTTCAGAGAGCTTCCTTGTCACAGTGATCAAAAGTTCCTGCATGCACATTCAATGTAGTCTATTATCTATGTAATCAAACTCCTTAGTTTCAATCCTAATAAAGTGGTCACCCATCTTGAAAGTGGACCCGCAGACGTAGTCCATTAGGAACGAACTCCATAATCAACTTAATGTCTGGTATCGTTGTGTTTTTGCTATTTTCACTTCTACTATGCATCTTTCTTATGTTTGATCAGTTGTCATAATGTCTTCTTCTCAAGCAGTTTTCCTCGATTTCCGTACTTTCAGTTAACATTCAAATCATTAATGGCTAATCAATTCTACATCAGTTTTAACTTATGATCATTTCAGATCATATAATTTGGTATCATAGCAGGTTTCCTTTGTAGAATATGCCATTGAATGTTAACCTAGTCAAAGTCGCAACGAGGAGAAGGAATCCTTGAGCAGATCGATCCAGAGATTGGAAAGTGACGAGTTGTTCATAAGTCGACCATGATAGAATCTGATGCAGGTGAAAACACTGAAACTAAGATGAGTGATGAACAATTTCAGCAAGCATTCATGACTATGCGACATATTTTGGGAGAACTTTACGAAGAGAAGAAGGCGAGAGATGCAGCTTCTTCTTCAAAGACATCGAAGAAGGACAAAGGTAAAGGCAAGGCTGATAAACCGCTTTCACCTCCATCATCTCCATCATCATCTTCTTCTTCTCCTTCTTCCAATACAAAATTTGAAACAAAAAAGAAACTGAAGAAAACATCTCTTTTGAAACTTGATGTAAAATTTGAGTTACCTATCTATGATGGCGAAATGAATCCTGAAAATTTAGATAGCTGGATTAAGTAGTTAGAAGTGTATTGTCATATTTAGAACATCTTTGATGATAAAACGAAAATTCAGTTAGCTATACTTAGAATGGGGGGAACAAATTTAATCTGGTGGGAAAGTAAAAATTAGATAGATGTAAAATGTAAAGGAAAAGTCATCTCTTCATGGTCTAAGTTTTTAAAATCTCTTAGGAAACAATTCTATCCTTTAGGATACATGCAGCAAGTTATTATTAATTGCATGCATCTCAGGCAAGGTAAAGGGCAGTGTTATGTAACCAGCTCAAGAAAAGATAGAAAAGATAGATCAATGCCTTAGAATTCAGCCTCTTCGAGGGGGAAACCTCATTTACATTACATAAATGAACAATTCTTGGATGCTACAAATGAAAAAACCTCCTTTCTATATATAGGAATCTAAGGAGTCACAATATAACCCATTCGACCTAACAATAATAATATAAAGCCACAAAAATAACAATAGAGGGATTCTATGGGGCACAGTAATAACAATATGGGGGCAATAGGGGCACAACAATATTAATAAGGGGTACAACTACAATAGTAATGGGGTAATCACTAGTATTATAGGGACCCC
>APFE031390529.1:145650-176478 GCA_000404065.3 Pinus taeda | reverse complement strand
GGGGCACAACAATATTAATAAGGGGTACAACTACCATAGTAATGGGGTAATCACTAGTATTATAGGGACCCAACAGGCAGAGTGTTCAGGAGTTCAGAAAGAAAGCATTGACGCTTGGTATTTCATTGGATACACGTGAAACTTTGTTAAAATACATCGACAATTTACATTCATGTTTGCAACATACATTATTGATGTTTAATCCTGATGATTTTGATGAAGTGTGTGTTCATGCCATACATATTGAATCAGGTGGTAGACCATTCAAGTTTTCATCACAATCATCCAAAGAGTTAGAAATCAAAGATTCCAATGATAGTATGGGGAAGAACAATTCGAAGAGAAAGAAATCAGCAATAGCTCAGAAGGAAATACCTACTTGTTCTCATTTCCAGAGAATCGATCATGATGAATCTAAGTGTTGGAAACTTCATCTAGAACTTAAGCCCAAAAAGTTCCTTAAGGAGAAGGATGAAAAGAAGGCAATTGCAGCAGTCCAGCAGGATCTAGGTTCAGATTCAGGTGATGAAAGGAGGATAACTACTATGGTTACGACAGGTAAAACTTCTAACACTGGTTCAAGTTCCAATACTATTGTATCTTCATCGAACATAAATCCTTCAAATGAGGATAAAAGAGTTGAATTGTTTAACATAAGTATAACTTCTAAGCATACAAATATAGATACAATGTTTGACAGTGGATCACAGACGAATTTAATATCTGAATAATTAGTTAAGAGTTTGGGTTTGGAAACACGGAATCATCCAAGACCTTACCCATTAGGATGGCTAAATAAATCAACTCAGATAAAAGTCACGAAATGATGTCAATTAAGATTTGCCATTACAACTAATTACATTGATGAAGTGGAATTAGATGTGGTTCCAGTAGACATATGTGGAGTTATCTTAGGAAGTCCTTATCTTTATGATTGTGATGCAGTATTTTACAGGAGATAACATAAATATCACCTTAAGAAATATGGGGTTGAATTTATTGTCAAGGCACATCAAAAACAAAAATCAATTGAATTTAGTTAATGCTAATTCGATGAAGCGATTAATAAGTTCAAATAAAATATTTGTAATCATGTGTGTAAATGAACAACATAACATTTGACATGATGTTTGTTCAAGTTATGAGACTCAATTTAAAGATAATTTGATCAAAGAGATATAAACTATTCCAGTTCTATATAAAACCAAACATCTTACTCATAAGCAGGTAATACAACATGAATTACAATTTGTGCCTAAAGCTCCTCTTCCTAATGTCAGAATGAATCAATTCAGTTCAAGTCTGGAAATTAATAGATACAGGGATATAGGTCAACATTGGGGAAAGTTGGTGTTTAATTTCTCTTGTATTGTGTCCCCATTTCATGTTTCGAACAGTTTGGAAACCTCTTTTCAAGTGGAGAGAAAACCTATTTGTTTTCATATCAAAGCCTTTTCTAAAGCATTATCAAAGTATCTAAGGGGAACTTATGCATCAGGGGAAAGTGATAATCAATGGAAATATCATTTAATGAATAAGGAAAAAGTGATTCAAACAAATCAACAATTAATTCAATACTTTCAAAGACAAACTAAGTTGCAACAATTTTCACCTTACTGTTTGAAGGGTTCATGGTAGCAAGTTCACTTAGTAATCAAGAAGCAGGAAAGTATGTCTAGTCAAGTAGTTGGTTTGATGTCAAAAACATCTTTGATTGTTTATGTTATTCCGCAAAATAGATTGTTAATACATGTTGATGGTATTGAACAATATCTGGTAGAGACTGTTTTACAAGATGATTATGAATCACTAACTCGTGGTTCTTCATGGAAAGAAATCAATTTCCATGTTCATAACAGGTTGTTTGACCATTGTCGCAAGTTGTTCATACTGCAGATGGATGGAACAGGTCACCGAATCAAAATGTGCCATGGTCAACATCATCAGAGTCATCACTTGCAGGTGATTGATCGAATGTATTAGTACATCATCATGTCAAGGTGGAAAGTGAGAGAGCTCTAGCCTCATTGACTATTTGTTTAGACAAACTTTTGTGGTCAAAAAGCTGTCACGTGGAGAGGATTGATCCAGGAGGATCTCATCAGATCAGTTACACAGGTCATCGTCAGTATTCTGTGTCATCCTCAGCATTCAGTTCGATGTCGCTAAGTTTGGATAATGTTGATTATGGTTGAGAAGGTGATGTCTATGGTATTTCATGGTGTTCAGTTGTGATGGTTTTGTACCTGGCTGCTAGGATTTGGTTGACGACAGGTGTTTGTCGTTCACCCTGCAAGATTTGGATTGTCGACATGATGTTGTCATCCACTTTATTGACATGTGTTTTTCATTTGCCTCGCAGGATTTGGGTTTTGTCGTCCACTCGCAAGTTGATCATCGACATGGGTAAGTCGTCCATTGCAGAGGTTCGATATGGTTCATTGTTGTGTGATGAAATCGCAAAAGTGGCTTTGTGACGAAGATGTGTGTTGGGTGAATGTCACTTTGTGACAAATCATTGTAATCAGGTTCTTGATGTACACAATGTATCAAACCCTGAAACTACATCTAAAACCTAGTCATAAACCCTAATCCTAAGTTCTAAACCATCAAAATCTAAGTCCTACCAAACCTATCGCATTTAAGCTGTGTTAAAATTCCTAAACCTTAGTAAAAAACCGTATAATAACCCTCGTTCATATGATAATATGTTTAAACAACAAAAAACATCAAAAATAACAATGCACAGGCCCTAACTGCCACCTCTAACCGCAACGGAATCACTAAGGGTCATGATACATGTGAACAGGGGATGAATTGACCGTTAGGTTAACATTGACTATAGTCTTAACAACGTCGGAGACCGCAGGTATAGACGACAGACATGTGATTAGATGTAACCATCAGGATCTATGTAACCATCAGGCCAGACCGCACGGGGTATAAATCGGGCATGTGAGCAAATTCAGTTCATCGTAGAAGTCAGTGTAACCGCAATGACAGAGGTGGACACATGTAAAACCGTCGGAGTAACGGTAGCCGTAACTGTCGGGCGGATAAGCCACCAGGTGGTAGTCAGGCAGTTGACCGTCGAAGAACCCAACTGTTCACATGGGAGCTGTCAGCACCTCTGCTCTGTTAAGTAACCGCTTGTGGTTAATATAATGTATTTTTGTGTTTTTGTTAACAATTTTGTTAAATTATTAATTTCGGGACCATTAAACCTAATCCTAGGTGTCCTTTCACAATAAGACCGAGTATCAACTTACCCAGAATGCAGCTTGTTGATGCCAAGTTTAGGCCAGAAGAGGTTTTGACATACCTACAGGCCTATAAGAGGAGGTTTTTTTTCATTGAAGAGGAGATTAGTGGTTTTGGTTTTTGTATGCAGATTCTAGAGGTCATAGGTAGTTTTTGTTTTCAATGAAACAGGAACATCCGAAGTTGGAATTGGGAACTGTGATAAGCGTTGGAATGCTGGTTCAGAGACTTCCATTTGACAGTGACCAAAAGTGCCTGCGTGCACATTCAGTCTGGTCTATTCATGGTGTAATCGAACTCCTTAGTTTCAATTCTAATAAAGCAATCATCCATCTTGAAAGTGGACCTGGAGACATAGTCCATTAGGAACGAACTCTGTAATCAACTTTGTTGTCTGGTATCACTGTGTTTTTATTGTTTTCACTTATGTTATGCATCTTTCTTTTGTTTGATCCCCTATCGTAAAGTCTTCTTCTCAACCAGGTTTCCTCAATTTCGGCACTTTCAATTAACATTCAAATCATTAATGGCTATTCAATTTTACATCTGTTTTAACTTATGATCATTTCATATCATATAATTTGGTATCAGAGCAGGTTGCGTTTGTAGAATTTGCCATTGAATGTTAATCAGGTCAAAGTCGCAACGAGGAGAAGGAATCCTTGAGCAGATTGATCCAAAGATTGGAAAGCGACGAGTCGTTCATAAGTCGACCATGACAGGATCTAATGTAGGTGAAAACACTGAAACTAAGATGAGTGATGAACTATTTCAACAAGAATTCTTGACTATGCAGTAGATGTTGGGAGAACTTTACAAAGACAAGAAGGCGAGAGATGAAACTTCTTCTTCAAAGACATCGAAGAAGGACAAAGGTAAAGGCAAGGCTGATAAACCACCTTCACCTCCATCATCTCCATCATCATCTTCTTCTGCTCCTTCTTCCAATACAGAATCTAAAACAGAAAAGAAACCAAAGAAAACATCTCTTTTGAAACTTGATGTAAAATTTGAGTTACCTATTTATGATGGCGAAATGAATCCTGAAAAGTTAGATAACTGGATTAAGCAGTTAGAAGTGTATTGTCATATTCAGAAAATCTCTAACGATAAAACAAAAATTCAGTTAGCTACAGTTAGAATGGGGGGAACAACTTTAATCTAGTGGAAAAGTAAAACTCAGATAGATGTAAATCGTAAAGGAAAAGTCATCTCTTCATGGTCTAAGTTTTTAGAAGCTCTTAGGAAACAATTCTATCCTTTAGGATACATGCAACAAGTTGTTATTGCTTGGTAACATATGAGGCAAGGTAAAGGGTAGAGTGTTCAGGAATTTACTCGGATACACGTAAAACTTTGTTAAAATACATCGACAGTTTACATTCATATTTGCAGCATACATTATTGATGTTTAATCCTGATGATTCTGATGAAATGTGTGTTCAGGCCATACATATTGAATCAGGTGGTAGACCATTCAATTTTTCATCACAATCATCCAAAGAGTTGGAAATCAAAGATTCCAATGACAATAAGGGGAAGAACAATTCGAAGAGAAATAAATTAGCGATAGCTCAGAGGGAAAGACCTACTTGTTCTCATTGCCAGAGAGTCAATCATGATGAATCTAAGTGTTGGAAACTTCATCCAGAACTTAAGCCCAAAAAGTTCCTAAAGGAGAAGGATGAAAAGAAGGCAATTGAAGCAATCTAGCAACATTTAGGTTTAGATTCAGGTGATGAGAGGAGGATAACCGCTATGGTTATGATAGGTAGAACTTCTAAAACTGGTTCAAGTTCGAATACTATTGCATCTTCATCAAACATAAATCCTTCAAATGAGGATAAAAGAGTTGAATTTTTTAACATAAGGATAACTTCTAAGCATACAAAGATAGATACAATGTTTGATAGTGGATCACAGGCGAATTTAATATCTGAATATGTAGTTAAGAGTTTGGGTTTGGGAACACAGAATCATCCAAGACCTTACCCATTAGGATGGCTAAATAAATCAACTCAGATAAAAGTCAGTAAACATTGTCGACTAAGATTTTCCATTACAGCTAATTACATTGATGAATCCAGTAGACATATGTGGATTTTTCTTAGGAAGTCCTTATCTTTATGATCGTGATGTAGTATTTTACATGAGAGAACATAAATATCACCTTAAGAAATATGGGGTTGAATTTATTGTCAGGGCACATCAAAACAAAAGTCACTTGAATTTAGTTAATGCTAATCTGATGAAGCGATTAATAAGTTCAAATAAAAGATTTGTAATCATGTGTGTAAAGGAACAACATAACAATTGACATGATGTTTGTTCAAGTTATGAGCCTCAGTTTAAAGATAGTTTGATCAAAGAGATAGAAATTATTCCAGTTCTATATAAATCCAAACATCTTACTCATAAGAAGGGAATACAACATGAATTACAATTTGTGCCTAAAGCTCCTTTTCCTAATGTCAGAATGAATAAATTGAGTTCAAGTTTGGAAAGTAACAGATACAGGGATACAGGTCAATATTGGGTAAAGTCGGTGTTCAATTTCTCTTGTATTGTGTCCCCATTTCATGTTTCAAACCATTTGGAAACTTCTTTTCAAGTGGAGAGGAAACCTATTTGTTTTCATATCAAAGCCTTTTCTAAAGCATTATCAAAGTATCTAAGGGGAACTTATGCATCAAGGGAACGTGCTAGCCAATGGAAACATCATTTAATGTAAGCAAAAAGTGATTTAAACAAATCAACAATTAATTCAATACTTTCAAAGACAAACTAAGTTGCAACAATTTTCACCTTACAGTTTGAAGGGTTCATGGCAGCAAGTTCACTTAATAATCAGGAAGCAGGAAATTATGTCAAGTCAAGTAGTTGGTTTGATGTCAAAAGCATCTTTGATTGTCTTTTTTATTCCGCAAAATAGATTGTTAATACATGTTGATGGTATTGAACAATATCCAGTAGAGACTATTTTCAAAGATGATTATGAATCACTAACTCATGGTTCTTGATGGAAAGAAATCAATTTCCATGTTCATAACAAGTTGTTTGACCATCGTCACAAGTTGTTCATACTACGGATAGATGGAACAGGTCACCGAATCAAAATGTGCCATGGTTAGCATCATCAAGGTCATCACTTGCAGGTAATTGATCGAATGTATTGGTACATCATCAGGTCAAGGTGGAAAGTGAGGGAGCTCTACCCTCATCGCCAATTTTTTTAGTCAAACTTTTGTGGTCCAAAATATTTCAAGTGGAGAGGATTGATCCAATAGGATCTCATTAGATCAGTTACACATGTCATCATCAGTATTCTGTGTCGTCCTCAGCATTCAGTTCGGTGTCGCTTAGTTTCGACAGTGTTGATTATGGTTGAGCAGGTGATATTTATGGTATTTCATTGTGTTCAGTTGTAATGGTTTTGTACTTGGCTGTCGACATGTGGTTGCCGTCAGTTCTTCCAAGATTTGGTCGATGACATGTGTTTTACGTTCACCTCGTAGGATTTGGGTTGTCAACGTGATGTTGTCATCCACTTTATAGGATTGGTCATCGACATGTGTTTGTTGTTCGCCTTGCAGGATTTGGGTTTTGTCGTCCACTCGCAGGTTGATCATCGACATGGGTGTGTCATCCTTTGCAGAGGTTCAATATGGTTCATCGTCATGTGATGACATTGCAAAAGTGGCTTTGTGACAAAGAGGTGTGTTGGGTGAATGTCACTTTGCGACAAATGATTGTAATCAGGTTCTTGATGTACACCATGTATCAAACCCTAAAACTACATCTAAAACCTAATCATAAACCCTAATCCTAAGTTCTAAACCATCAAAACCTAAGTCCTACCAAACCTATCGCATTAAAACTATGTGTTAAAAGTCCTAAACCTAATTCAAAAAAACCATATAATAACCCTCAGGCATATGTTAATATGTTTAAACAACAAAAAACATTACAAATAACAATGCATAGGCCCTAACCGCCACCTCTAACTGCAACAGAACCGTGAAGGGTCATGAGACATGTGAACAGGGAATGGATTGACCGTCAGGTTAACATTGACTACAGACTTAACCACGTCGGAGACCGTAAGTATAGATAACAGACATGTGATTAGATGTAATCATTGGGATTTATGTAACCATCAGGCTTGACTATGCGGGGTATAAACCGAGCGTGTGAGCAAAGTCATTTCACTGCAGAAGTTAGTGTAACCGCAACGACAGAGGTGGACACATGTAAAACTGTCGAAGTAACGGTAGCTGTAACCGTCGGGCGGATAAGCCACTAGGTGGCAGTCAAGCAATCGACTGTCGAAGAACCTAACTGTTTACATGGGAGATGTCATCACCTCCGCCCAGTCAACTAACCGCCTGTGGTTCTGTGGTTAATATAATGTATTTTTAGGTTTTTGTTAACAGTTTTGTTAAATTATTAATTCGAGGACCATTAAACCTAATCCTAGGTGTCCTTTCACAACAAGAACGAGTATCAACTTACCTAGAATGCAGATTGTTCAATCCAAGTTTAGGCCAGAGGAGGTTTTGATGTACCTGCAGACCTATAAGAGGCGGTTTTTGTTCATTGAAGAGGAGATTAATGGTTTTGGTTTTTGTATGCAGATTCTGGAGGTCATAGGCAGTTTTGTTTTCAGTGAAACAGGAGCATCCGAATTCAGAATTGGGAACCATGACAGGCGTTGGAAAGCTAGTTCAGAGAGCTTCCTTTTGGCAGTGATTAGAAGTGCTTGCATGGACATTCAATCTGGTCTATTCTCTGTGTAATCGAACTCCTTGGTTTCAAACCTAATAAAACATTCGCCCATCTTGAAAGTGGACTCGGAGACGTAGTCCACCAGGGACGAACTCCGTAATAAACTTTGTTGTCTGGTATCACTGTGTTTTTACTATTTTCACTTCTGTTATGCATCTTTCTTATGTTTAATCAGTTGTCGTAAAGTATTCTTCTCAAGTCATTTTAACTTATGATCATTTCATATCATCCACAGGTAACCGAGTCATCCGCCTTATAGACATGATACACCGAACACAACATTCGGGGAGATTCGTCATCGTACGTTAAGTCCTTGGTTCTGCCAAGGTGTATATAACAATTCACAGATACTTGATAAACCCTTTTGCCTAGTTACACCTTTTTGATTTATTTATTGTTAATTTCTAAAATTAATTGATCGCAGAATAATATCCTTCCTGTGGAAATACTCCTTAGTATATCTTAGGTCGAGACTAATGGAAACAGTTCCTGATTCTACCAATCAAGGAAACTCCCCTGACGGGAATCCAAGTCATTTTCCTTCTTTTGGAAATGCTTGTGCTATGTATATGGCAACGTTGTCCCTTCCTAGGATTACCATGTGTTTTCCAGTTTGGTTATTTTCGACCCCTATGGTTTCGAATGTCCAAATTTCTCCTCAACTGGGTTGTCCTCCACCTTAATAGTATCAAGCTCCAGTTAAGCCTAAAGTTGACTCTTTGCCTTCTTCGCCTATTTGGTCTTCTTCCTCTTTGTCTGGTGAAAGCCTACAAGCTAGTAACTGGGTGTATAAGAAGAAGAAGAAAAGGAAGATTAAGAATAAGAAAAATAAACAAAAGGCCAACCAAGCAGTCATTGCTACCGATTGAGCTGATGTTGAAAAATCTTCCAATCAACCCCGAAAAGTGAAATTCCCTTGCATGTTATGTAATTTTGAACACCTTCTTAGAGATTTCCCTGGTATTCCCAAGGTCTTAGAAGTGTGGTCCACAGGTTCCCATCAACCTTCGTCATCAAGCTCTAAAGATCATGGTGGATATAAACCTTCATCTAGTGATAGTAAAACCCATGGGAAAAAGGGAAAAGTTAAATTTCCTTGTAGGTTATGTGAAGTGAATCATCCTATTCAACTTTGTCCTTATATGGATGAGGCCTCGAAAGTATTGGATAACCTTACTGCTTCTCAACCTTGTATTCTGACTAGTTATCAGATGCGTTTCCTTGATCCTCCACTAATTGATCAAGTGATTGATGCGAACTCATCTTTGGTTAATACCACTCTCTCTTAAAGTGAATATCATGAGTCCATTTTTGACCAACCATTGGTTGAGGAAATGGCTGAATTCCAGCTTTAGGTGATCACACCTTTCCTTTAGAGAGTGAAGTTCGTACTGCTCAAGTTCTTCTAGTTTCTTCAAATTCCAAAGAATTAGGTGGAAATCCTCCTATTATGATGGTACAGGGGGGTGATCCTCCTGTTCCCATAATGCAAGAGGCTATTCCTCCAATCCTGATGGCACCCCCTCCAAGTAGTTTAGTCACTTTCTTAGGTTGGAGTCGATTGGCAGGATATCATCTTCCTTCTCATGTGCCTTTTTAGGTCACCGTACAGGCTTATAATGTGGTTGTACCTGGCATAATCATAGATGAAGGCGCATTCATTAGTATTTTGTCCTCAACTATTTAGAAAGCTTTAGGTTCTCCGCAGCTTGTGCCCATTACCCAGAATCTGTTAGCTTTTGACAGAGGAACCAGTCAACCCTTAGGGATCCTTCTGAAGTTGCCTATTACTTTGGGAGGAAAAATTGTCTATCTTGACGTGATGATTTTCCAAGGCCCTTTAGATTTTAATTTACTTCTCGATCGTGACTATGTTTATGTCATGGGAGTTCTTATCTCTTGTCTCTTTCATGTCATATGTTTCTTGCATGAAAGAAGAATTGTGGTCATTGATCAACTTCCGTTCATTGGTCCTAATTTGACTCTTGATCAACCATCTTCCCTTAATCGTCCCTATATGCAAGCGGTATCTTTCTTGCCATAGGTTAATTATGTGGCCACATGTTCCATGCCCGCATCAAATGATGATATAGTTAGTGATATAATGCATAATGTACTGGGGACGTTGGAACCTTATCTTTCCGTTAGATCCCTTGAAAGATATCCCTTCTAGAGGGTTTTTCTCTCATCTGATGAGAACCTCTTGGAAGCCATGGTCTCTTATAGTCCATGATCAATGTCACGAGGATAATACTTATACCATGTCAACCTTGTTAAAATATTAAATAGGTTCTCGTGAGGATAGCTCTTTTACTATGTCAACCTCGTTAAAAAATGAAATAGGTCCCAATGAGGATAGTTCTTTTACTATGTCAACCTCATTAAAATATGAAATAGGTCCTGATGATGATAGTTCTTTTATTATGTCAACCTCGTTAAACAAGGAGATAGGTCCCCATGAAGATAGTTTTTTTACTATGTTAACCTCGTTAAAAAATGAAATAGGTTCCCATAAGGATAGTTCTTTTACTATATAAACCTCGTTAAAAAATGAAATAGATTCCCATGAGGATAGTTATTTTACTATGTCAACTTCGTTAAAAAATGAAATAGGTCCCCATGAGGATAGTTCTTTTACTATGTCAACTTTGTTAAAAAATGGAGTAGGTCCCCATGAGGATAGTTCTTTTACTATGTCAACCTCATTAAAAAATGAAATAGGTGTCACGAGGATAGTTCTTTTACTATGTGAACATCGTTAAATAATGAAATAGGTTCCCATGAGGATAGTTCTTTTACTACGTCAACCTTTGTTAAAAAATGAAATAGGTCCCCATGAGGATAGTTCTTTTACTATGTCAATCTTGTTAAAAAATGAAATAGGTGTCATAAGGATAGTTATTTTACTATGTCAACCTCGTTAATAAATGAATTAGGTTCCAATGAGGATATTTATTTTACTATGTCAACCTCGTTAAAAAATGAAATATGTGTCATGACGATAGTTCTTTTACTATGTCAACCTCGTTAAAAAATGAAATTGGTTCCCATGAGGATAATTCTTTTACTATGTCAACCTCGTTAAAAATTGAAATAGGTTCCCATGAGGATAGTTCTTTTACTATGTCAACCTCAATAATAAATGAAATAAGTGTCATGAGGATAGTTCTTTTACTATGTCAACCTCATTAAAACATGAAATAGGTTCCCATGAGGATAGTTCTTTTACTATGTCAACCTTGTTAAAAAATGAAATAGGTGTCATGAGGATAGCTCTTTTACTATGTCAACCTCGTTAAAAGATGAAATAGGTTCCCATGAGGATAGTTCTTTTACTATGTCAACCTCATTTAAAAATGAAATAGGTTCCCATGAGGATAGTTCTTTTACTATGTCAACCTCATTAAAAAATGAAATAGGTGTCATGAGGATAGTTCTTTTACTATGCCAACCTCGTTAAAAAATGAAATAGGTGTCACTAGGATAGTTCTTTTACTATGACATCCTCGTTAAAAAATGAAATAGGTCCCTATGAGCATCGTTATTTTCTTATGTCAAGATCGTTAAAAAATGAAACAAGCTGTCATGAGCATGGTTCTTTTCCTGTGTCAAGCTCATTAAAAAATGAAACAAATCCCTTCCAATTTGAATCTTTGATTAGATCTTGTAAATTCCCAGTCGAGTATTTCACTTGATCTTGTAAATGAACGTTCATTCCATCCACTTGTTAGTAACCTATAGTCTACTTAGGTGAATGAAATGAAACTTAGGGGGCATGTACCTCAAATTAAGTCATTATGTTGGGGGCATGCAAACTCATATCAGGCATAGTTTATCTTTGTTTCAAGCTTGTGTAAAAATGAAACCAAATCCAAGCATAGTTTATTTTTCTTTCAATCTTGTGTAAAAATGAAACCAAATCCAAGCATAGTTTTTTCCCATGTTTCAAGCTTGTGAAAAAATGAAACCATCTTCAAGTATACTCAAGCATAGTTTCCCATGTTTCAAGCTTGTGTAAAAATGAAACCATTCTCACTTTACCTCTAGTGATTGCCATTTTTATCAGCCCATTTATGCTAGATGAACTTTTGCTTTTTCAATCCATTGTCATCATCTCTTTGGCCGATTATACACTTTCACTTGGTTGTTTTACCCTTTCCTGAGGAACATCTGTGATGAGTGGTCTTATTAGCCAGCCTCTTGACCTTTACATGTTTTGAGCAATTCCATCATGATCGGAACCAGTTGCTATCCTTTTATACCACTCGTTCCTTCAGGAAGAGTCCTCTTTCAACGCTTTTCTGACTCAAAAAATATCAAAACATTGTCAAGCACTTTTCTTTTTGAACTCGTAAAAGTAAATGAAAAGGCGTCTACTCAGTATAAGTTTAACCCTTTTCTAGAATTAGATAGACTATTGTACGAAAAAGGAATACCTTGGTCGAACATGGCTAAGCGGTTCTCTTGGATATCATTTTCTACCTTTTCGAATTAAAGAGACTATTTACGAAAAGGGACCTTTGGAGTTTCCTTGTTTCCTTTTTTCAAACTCTCTAAACATGAAAAAGATGATGAGTTTCACCTCCGTCGAACTCGTAAAACTTAGAAGGATTCAGGAATTGTCACCATGGCGAGACCGACTTACTCCTTCCTAGGACTTGTTAGACTTACTAGGATGGATTCATCTGAAATGTGAACTTATATGACAAGCATATGCTATCCTCTTCAAGCTTGTTAACAAAAATAAAGAGTTACTCGCTAGCAATAGTGGGGGGAAATGGAATTAAATTGTGTTTTGTACCTTGTATAAAAGGCAGCATGTCACTCTTGAACATGACACTCATCTCTATCTTGTGTTGGGTTTGGGATATCCTCTGTTCGTCACTTGCGTTCCTGGGTTTGGGGAATCCATTTGCATTTGATTCAATCGCCCCTCCTGTCATCGTGACCTCCCATCCATTTTGAGTCAAATGTTGCCAACCTCCAAATTCGTGTCCTTAATATGTTCAAGAGAAGTCATATCTGCAAAAGTCAAACCTCTTATACCTATGTGACCCTCTTTGCATCAATCTTGAATCACTCTTATCATTTTGAGATATCTTATGTTTCATGTCGATTATGTGGGAAACATTATGGCCCTCCTTCGATAGATGACTTCTTGTCGACTTCATCTCATTATCCAAGGCGCTGATTTAGAAATGCCCTTTTAGTACCTTGGAGCTTGCATGTCTCAATGGAAAGTTCTTCATGTTTGATGATAGGCTTACGTCATTGGCATTTGATCGAATGATTCTGCAAGTGTTCGACTTCATCTCACCTATTCACACTTGTAGATTGTGTTAGTGTACCTTGTGGGCCATCGTCATTGTTGGTGGTTTCTCTCGTGCCTATTAACGGTTTACATTATTGAGCAGTAATCAGGGGTTTCTACCATGTTTGACGTTAGCACATCTATTCACATGGTTAGATTCATACTTCGACCAGGATAGAGATGAAGACCCTACATCTTATATGTCAAAGTTCAGGGTGAGAGGAGTTATTAAGATTCATTATTGTATACATGATTCTTTTCATACAGATGGATGCGTCCATGTCATGGATCCTTAGATATGATCCTTTTCATAAGGATGGATGCGCCCATGTCGTGGATCCATAAACATGATCCTTTTCAGATAGATGGTTGTGTCCATATTGTGGATTCATGTATTATATCTTGATGCCTATTCAGAGATGTCATATATTGTATCATGTTTGATTTCCAGGTATCCTGATGGTGGTCTTCCAAGTTCCTTGCCTTAATTGATAAAGCACTTCAACCATCACTTCATGCTTTAGGGGGCATATGTTACACAATATTTTTGTCACATTCCCAACTTTGTACTCGAAGTGTCGTCCTTTGTGCCATTGCCGTCGTAAATGTCCTAAAGTGACAAAGTTGTGTAAACTCATTCACCATGAATTATATGCTCAACACATCCTTGAAGAGATGGAGAACTAATGCCTTGAAGTAATTCTGGAAAAAACTTGTAAAAAACCCCAATTTGTAAGACTAATGCTACTTTTAGTAGGCAAATCTGTGCTGGTGACCTTTTGTCTAACTAATGACTAGTGTTGGCAGTGCGACTCTTGATAGGAAAATATGCACTAATCGTCTTCATGTAGTTTCTCCAAAAATGGAGTAGAAGCTTCTCTTATTAGAAGCCTCGAGAACTACAAGTTGGTAGTTGTTGGATGAAGATATGGTCGAGTACTCCTATTCAGAGCCTTTGATCCTACCTTTAGGGATCTTACCTTTGGGATAAGGACCTTCTTCCCCCTTTGGTGGATCTTTAACCTACTCTCTATCGCTATAAATATGTTCTTCACTTTCCTCAATGGGTTGGTCATTGTTGGTTACCATTCTTCTGCTCAATTGCGCTTAGATGCTACAATTTTGGTGAGAGAGGAAAGGAGATCTTGTTAAGTTTGGCTTGGACTTGGAACCATCTTGAAGGAGGCCTTCAACATCAAGGCACCAGTTGTATGCTTCCCTCTTTGATTTAATCAATAATACAAAGCATGTTTTACTTCCCATAAGATTGTTTGTGATAATTTTCTTAGTACAATACTCCTTGATCTGTTGTATAACTTATATTTGAATGCATATGCTATGATCTCTCTTGTTTTTGTATTTTGATCTCTCTTGTAGGTATTCAGACATAAGGAATAGCAAGGAGTGAGCCTGGAAGCAAGGGGATTAGGATCATCATCAAAGGTCGAGTGCATAAGAGAGAGGTAGACCATCTCCCTTTATCATTTATCATTCTGATTACGTTAAGGAATTTTTCTTATTTTGTCAAGGTTGTTACTAGACCCACACATTCGGCTAGAGGGTTGCCTAGTTAACACTTTGATCCGTTTAGGCCCCCTTTAATTTGAACCCTTTTAGTACTTTTCATCATATGACCGAGGGCTATGACCATTGCCTTAGCCCTAAGGAGCTAAGGAATTTAGGCTATTTTTGGGAGTTGTTTTTCTTTGTAAATTGCCTCAAGCCCTTTTCCTTTAATTTCCTCTAGCGATGGTGTGCCGATTGAATATTGGAGCTCCTTTATCGACAAATTCCAATCGTTGATTTAACCTGACGCAACGATATTCTTCAACCTCTGATCGTTGATCTGTGAGATGATGTCGTCCTCTGCCATGTGTCATCTTGTGAAGGTGACATGTGTCGCGTTGTTTTGGCCTCATTTGAACGCTAACAAAGCTGCATCTTCCTACCATGTGTCTACCGTACTGCCACATTATGCTGACGTCAGCTGCCCATGTCCCTTATCGAAACCAACCATGTGCTGCCAAGTTTCATTTATCAGATCCAATGGTGTGCAACTGATTTCCTTTCTTAAATGCTTCAAGGCATTCCCTCTTCTTTAATGCTAGAGGCTCAAATCTCGTTGAATCTAATCACAGGTGGAAATTTATGCGATATTACAACTTTTAAAGGGTGTCACATGTTTGGTCGTTGATTGCGGTGCGTTGATCTCTTGATGCTTCGATACCTTGGACCTCCAATATGGGGGATCACCAATGAGCGGGATCGCTAATCGCATTTCGGTGAAATGCTTCTGTTGTACCATGCGATGCACTTTGGGACCTCTAGTTGCCAATATCTGTGATCACTGATTGTTGATGCTTTGACCTCCACTACCGTTGCTTTGAAGAATGTTGATATGAGGGATCCGAGGTTTGTACTTAGGCATTTTCCCCTTGTTGTATGGTTTTCAAAAGACAACTTCAATATGCTCTAACTTTTTATTCCGGGGTCCAATCGGGGGGTTCCATATACCATTGGAAAATCAACTCTGAGGACTATTAAATGGAGGGGGGTCAATTTAGCTTTGAGTGCTTCTGTGGCTAGGAATATGGCTTTAAAATTTTCTACCCTATTGCACCTTTTTGACAGTTGAAGATAAATTTTGCAGAGGGTGACAACATTGGCTCCACCTGGGGACAATGCCTTCTTGGAAAGGTGTTGAGAACCTCCACACTAGTAGCCTTCTATCCATTGGGTAATGGAGTCATTTTATCCAAGTATATAAAAACAAAAACATAAATGTAAAGGACCGAAAGTATTACTAATATTTTACAATATCTCAACAGTATGTACAATGGGTGAGAGATGGACCTTTAGTGTTGGAAGTACAATTTGAGGAATTTCCCAATCAGAGGTAGCTCAAGAATTTCACCCTCCAAGTTTTCCAGTGAGAAAGCATTGTTTCCTTTTATCTCAGCGATCTTGAAGGGTCTGAACCATAAGGGGTAAAATTTTCCATGTTTCCCTTTGTCTTCTCTTTTTGCATCCCATCTTAAGACTAGATCTCATGGTTGAAGAGGTTTGTATTTGGCCTTCTTGTCTAGAAAATATTCATCTTTTGTTGGTAGTTGTTTAACTTGAGATTTACTTGTTCTCTATTCTCTTGGAGCTCAACTAATTGATGTATCCTTCGAGTCAGGGAGTTGGATTCTTCTTCAGTGTCTAGTAGCATCTCACCAACCGGCATAACGGGCTGTATAAGGAATACATTTGCTTTTCCATAGACCAAGTTGAAAGGGGATTTACCTATAGATCTTTTTGGAGTGACTTTGTTTGCCCATAGTGCAAATTTCAGTTGTGAATCCTAATTTCTCTAGCTTTCTGCAATTGTCTTCTTTAGGATCCTCAACACCGTTTTGTTGGAAGACTCATCCAATCCATTTCCTTGAGGATAGTATGTAGTAGAGTGGCCAGACATGATGTTGAAATTCTGACAAAAGGTGTTAAATTTTTCAGACTTGAAAGCTTGGGTATTACCAATCAAAATATTTACAAGACAACCGAACTTGGAAAATATGTTCTCCTCCAAAAAATTTATCACCACAGTGTCAGTAGCATTCATGGCTGGGATTGATTCTACCCACTTGGTGAAATAGTATATGGTTGTGAGGATCCACTTGTGTTGGCCGTTGGAAGGGGGATGTATCTCTCCGATAAAGTCTATCCCCCACTGCTTAAAGGGTTCTTCCACACAAACCTGGATCAATGGGAGTAGAGCTAATTTTTGTCTTTCAGCGAACCTCTGACACTATTGGCAGGTTCGAACACAAGAGTGGACTTCTCCAAATAGTTTGGGCCAATAGAACCCTACTTTCAATATCCTATGAGCGGTTTTTTTTCCAGTTATAGTATCCCCCACAAATGCCACTATGGAACTCTTTAATTACCCTATGAGTCTCTATTTCTACCAAACACAAAAGAAGATTTCCCATTGGATCTTTCCAATATAGTTGTCCATTAGATATATAAAAAAAATCGGGCTTGTAATCTCAATTATCTATACTTGGATTTATCCATTTTCACTGGGCTCCTCAGGAATAGCAGGTAGTGGATGACATCCTTATACCAACCAAATGTTTCATATTTAATATGAATATTTTAGATTGATGTCATGATCTATGGCTGTTATGTCCTTTCCCCTTCTTCTTCTGTTAATAGATTGACCCCCAAGGCCTAGAAATTAGATTCCGATAAGATTCTGGCCAATCCCTGCCCTTTGATAAGCTTTGTAGGCTTAATTTCCAAGTCATATTCTTGGATTTTAGTGATTCACCTTCCTCTTTTGCCATCACTATCTCCTTGTACCAAAATGTCTTTAACATCTTGTGTTGGAACATAAGCTATGATGCTAGAGTGCAATACATAGACTCTAAAGTCCTTGAATGCTTTGACCAAAGCATAAGCCTATATCTCCAAGATGTTATACTTCAATTCAACTTCTCTTAACACTTGACTAAAGAAGGCTATAGGCTGCTCGTGACCCTCCTTATTCTTTTGTAACATCACAACAACAATAGTATGAGGGGAAGCAAAGGAAAAGATGTAAAAAGGTATTGAATAATCAGGGTTGACTAACATAGGTGCTTCTGCAAAATCTGTGTTGATTCTGGAAAAGGACTCCCAAGAATTTGTGTCCCACTTTTCTTCATTTTCCTTTTTCATCATATCAGTGATAACTTTCATTATTTCGGCATAGTTGGGTATAAATCTTCTCGGGAAGTTAATCCTTCCAAAAAACACCTGAATCTCCTTCTTGTTCCTTGGTAAGTAAATGTGGTTAATAGCCTCCACTCGCTTGGGATCAATTTTTACCCCCTCCTGTTCCACTATGTGTCCCAATAGTTTACCTTCGCTCAGAGCGAACTGAGACTTCTTTGGGTTCAGAGATAGTTTGTATTTCTTGCACTTATCAAAAGTGAGTTTTAAGTGCAGGGTATGTTCCTCGTCAGTTTTAGAGAAAATTGTGATGTCATCCAAGTAGATCACTACAAATTTGACTTGCTCCCCCACAAATGTTATATCCATGGCTCTTTGAAAAGTTGCTCCAACTTTTATAAGGTTGAATGGCATTCGAGCATACATTAAGGTTTCGCAAGGCATGGGGAAAGTAGTTTTGTTTTGATCATTATGGTGTAATAATACTTGTTTATACCCTAAGAAATAATCCACCATGGACACCTGAGTTGAGCCAACTACCTTCTGTAATATGTAGTCCATCTTAGGCAATGGACACTTGTCTTTTTATGATGGTCTGTTGAGGTTATGAAAATCCACAGATAGCTTGATTTCTCCATTCTTTTTCCTGACCGGAACTAGGTTTTCCACCCACTCATAATACCTCAAAGGTACTATGATTTTGGCTTTGAGAAGCTTCCTCACTTCGTTCTCAATGGATGGAAGAAGAAGAGAGTTAATATGTTTGAGCTTCTTCTTACAAGGTTTCATTCCACTCTTTAAAGGAAATTTATGTTGAATAATGTTAGTATAAAATGTCTTCAAATCAAGCAAACACATATTTATAGACTTTGAAGAGATTTAAATACCTTTGTTTGTATTGTGGAGTGATCCCTTTTGATAGTCTTATCATCCGAGGTTCATCCTTTGAGCCAATGTTACAATCTTCAACCTGTTCATTTGTTTCTTGTTCAGTTGGTTTTGATGCTACATCATTTGGCTTGAATAACCTTTCCAAAGGATCTAGGCCATGAGGAATGGCATTTCCCTTGAGCTACATAACTATATGCCTGACAATAATTTCCTCCCAAGTGGTGGGATGTTCCTTTTCCACTTCTTCTTCCTCTTGTTCAAGTATCGAATTTGAGAATTCTCTGATGACTTCCATGAAACGCTTGATTTTCTCGTCATCTTCAAAAACTTGCCAGTGTCTCATGTTATCAGGCACTGGGGGTTTATACTTGACTTTGATCTCATATCTGGGAAGTGGATTCTATGGTGGCTTAAAATTACTGGCAGCTATAGCCAAAGAGTCAACCATTTGCTTTCCTTCCCTGGGTAAGTATTGGACATTAAAGGCCAGGAAGAAGTTTTCCATCAGATCCCATACCTCATTTCTGTAAGCCCTTAGCCCGGGGTTCTTAGTTTAATATTGGTTCTTGATCTGCGTTACAACTAGTTCCGAGTCTCCGAACACAGTCAGGCATTTGATGTTCAAATTTCTTGCTGCTTGCAGGCCAAGTAGAAACGCCTCATATTCTGCTATGTTATTGGTCACCTCAAATTCTAGTTTGAATGAGAGTGGAATCAAGCTGACCTCTGGAGAGATCAACGATACTCCGTCTCCATTTGCTTCCTTAGAATTGGCGCCATTGAAATACAACTTCCAGATTTTGTTACAATTTCTGAGTTGTTGATCTAACCTGGTTGGTAACTGTACTTGTGTCTCTTCTAAAATGAATTCATCTTCCTCTAGAATTAGGCAGGAGAGATCCCTTTCTTTCCCATACGTGGGAGGATTGTTTGGGAAATTATATTTCATGACTATTTTAACGAACCTTGATTCCCTATACAATCACCTTTATTCTCCGCCAAAATAGGGGAGGTAGCATAGGTAAGATACATCTTGCTGGAACCTCCAACCTTCGATCCCAAAGATCTGGAAAAAAGCATGTCGAACCTTGTTGGGATATGAGCCACCACAATGTCCATCACCATACTTTTTGTTGGGATCTAAGCCAAATTCACCACCACAAAGTCTTTTATCATTCCCAAGCACCTGATCCTCTTAAAGTCAAAAGAGTAGATATCTATGTATGGCCTGGTTATCTCCATACCTATTTTCTCCATTACTAATAGTGGCATCAAATTATGGGAAGCTCCCAAGTCCAACATGTAGTTATGGAGTACGAAGTCATGTACTACTATAGTAACATAAAAAGGTGACGTGGATGGATGATGTTGTTCAACATGGGGTCCAAAGACAACCATTGGCCTTTCTTCTTGGAGGTTCAAGCTATCTTTTGATTGCTCAGGAACAAATGGAAACATGAATTGGGAAGCTTTAGCCCTATAGTTGGGTTGTTTCAAAAGCTCCGATAAGGGTACCGAGATTTTGACTTTTTCCAGCTCTTTTTTAATATTAAACATAGCATGGACCCTTTCTATAGTGTTAATCTCTATCGGTTCCTTCCTTTTTTCATGGATGGGTCTAAGGAGAGGAGGTAGTTTCCCTTCTTTGTGAACTTCAGGCTTATGGCAACTAAAATCTAAGGACTCCTTTTTTCTTTGAATGTTTGGATATAATTATCCTTTCCCCTTATCTCCCAGCTTAGGAGGCTCTTGGGAAGAAGCACCGTCATTTTGGTCTTGTGCTCTCAATCTATTTTTTGACAACCAAATATCATACCTCTTGTGTAATTGAGTCTGCACGAGATTAATGACTCGCTTGCAGTGATCAATGATCTCATCGTCGCTCATCATTGCAACCGACTCCTCCTCTTCCTCTTCTTGTAATATGAGTTCTTGCTCTTCATCGGAGACAAAGCCATACACATTCCCCTGAACTTCATTGGCATCTGGCATTTGCTCCTCTGGATCATCTTCTATATATAGTGGGGGATGGACATGATCTTGTTGTTCTTTCCTTTCCCTTTACATCAACTGTAGGGTAGGTCTTCTATACTAGGGATTAAAACCCTGATTTGTAGCTAGGAAGTTCTCTCTTTGAAGGTTTTTATTTTCCATCTCCAGCTTTATCAGCTTGCTTAATAGGTTCTTTACCAACTTATCCATCTCTTCTAATCTTTGTTCTTCAGATTCTCTTCCTTGACTTGAGAAAGATACCTCCTCTTTTCCCCTTCTCTTTTCTATAGGGTCAATTATGCTCCTTAGCTTCCCTATGGAGGTAAAGTTTTCTTCTACCTCGAGGACATCAATTTGAATATGATCCAAGGTAAGAGATTTCCTCTCTCTGAGAGTAAAACTGAATTCCGAATCAAAAGCCCCAACAAAGACAACTTGCGCAGTGGCCTGTGGAGGTTTAATTTCAGCAGGCAAGTTGTTGCAAAGCTTATTAAATATTTTAATGAAATCTGAAATATCCTCACCAGATTTCTTCTTGATAGCATTAAACTCAGTGAGGATGTACCCATGGTCTCTCTTCTCACCCTATTTCTACATGAAGGAGTTTTCCATTTCTTCCCAAGTGTTAATGGAAGAATTTGGCAAATATTTAAGCCATTTCCTGACTTCTCCATCCAGAGATTAGACAAAAAGCCTCAACACTACATCCTCGTGCTCAACATTCAAAATTTTCTGCAAAGGCACAAAAGATATCTATGTGTCTTTGCATTTTTATGTCAACTTCTTCATTGTACCTAGGTAGGAGATTAAGGTAGTCCTATGGCCTAGAATTTGGAGGTTGAATTAGGTTTAAGGGGCATACTCGTTTAGTAAGAAACATGGGACAACCATTTGGATCAAGGGTGGTGGTGCTTGATTTCCTGGAGGATATTGAGGTGTTGCCACTAGAAATATAGTTGACTGATAGTGGAATGAGGGGTTGTCCATGCTGTGGAAAATGGTTGCTTTGGGGTTTATATTTTATCTCCTGATCTTCTTCTTTGTCCTCTATGGAGGTGACACTAAGGGGTTTACCACTCTTGAGAGGATATATCATAACTCTAGCTGGAAATTCAGAACAATGATTTCAACCTTCTGTGAACTAGATAAGGGTTTTTTAGGACATAGCAGCTCCAATATTGGGAATTTTTCCCTTTCTAGCCTTTCTGGATATAGGCTTCTCTAGGTCAAAGACAACTGGTGGTTTTTGTTGAGAGGAGTTTGCACGGGTATGGGGCCTCCTAGGATCCATAATGATCAGATAAAAATACAGGCAGTGGAATTACCAAGGTGCTTATAAATGAATTCAGATAGTGGAGTCACCAAGGTGAGAAATCTTCAACCCACACTTCCTTTTCTCACCTGATAGAGGGAATGTAAAGATTTGTGTACCTAGGAAAAAAATATTCTAATCTATTCCTTGGAAATGAAGCCAAAAAGATGTTGTTAATTCTAGCACCTGTAGAAGCAATGCTTCAAGGGATGTAAAAGCCTCCTAGAGACAACTTTGGGTTGATTTTAGACCAGTGCCTAGGACATCTTAAATAGTGTTATCAGATTTACCTTGAGGACTTGTAGCACTAATAGTTTTGTCACAAGTAATTTAAATAGGATTGATACAAAACTGTTCATGAAAGCATAATTTAAGAAACGACATATGCATGGAATCCATAGGGAGTAATCCTCAATCGGTGGTGGCCAAGGCAGATTGTAAGCTTGCAACAAATAAATTGTTAAGGTATATGTATAGTAGAAGACAATAGAGGATAAATCCATCAAAACAAAGCTTAGACTTTAAGGATTTTATATCTCTAGATTTAGAGAGAAGCGAGAGTAATGAAAATTTTATGAAATGCTAAGATGCATGGAGCGCCTTTTAAAGACCTTATTTCCATATCAATACAAGCATTTTTTTTATCAATGACTTGATCTAAATGAATCTGCATATAATGGGAATATATCTACGTGCTACTTACATGCAATTTGAGAAGCATATCAAACATATATGTAAAAATTAGGGGAGAAAAACATATTGCAATCCAATAAGTCGGAATCACCACAAATATTCTATTAATCTTCTGAGAGAGTGCTTACATCAAGATTCATAACACTCCCTATATGAAACAAGAAACGAATTTTCACAAGAGTCTCTTTCCCAAAATTATGAACCTTTCTTGTGTGTTGCTTCCCTCTATTTATAGGGAGAGGGGGGCTTTGAACAATAGCTACAACAAATATCTCAGCCTAGCTTCAGCTGTCTGGTCGACTAGTTGTCTCAGTGTGTGATGGCTTTATGCCCAAAAACGATTACAACAAATTTGATTTCTTCATTAAATTGCGACAAAGTACAAAATAACAAACAAGAAAAAAACTAGATGAAATCTACAACAAAATATCTCCAAGCCCATCTCTGTGATGGCCTTGGATAAGGCCACTGGGTCATGATTTTCCTCATCTGGTACTCGGCTGGTTCCCGTCACTCTCGTCTTTACTGCTTGAATCACTCATCCTCTAGAGTTGGGAGTGATTTACTATTGGTTTCATGCCATGGTGCAAAAGCAAAGGTAATATGGGTGGTACTTCATCTCCTCACTATATGGAGCTCCATGCTGAGCCATTAAATCCTCCTGAGTCCCCATACCTTCATTTACTCACAGCAGACATGCATGTAGTGCATTCGAAATAATTTCCCCTATCAGTGTTGACCCTAGTTTATTGTTACAAGGGGTTCATAGGGTTAGCCCATGCCAATTTCCAACTGCTCCATGCCTTCCTTTAATGCCTTAGTTGTCGACCCATATGCCTTCAAATCTTGATACCGTGTTATCGGAGTGCAACACGTCTCGTAAAACAACCATGGTATATATCGAGGATGATGCGTGTTGTAACCTTTACATGCAGTAAGTTCTACGAAACAACGAACTCAGATCCCTTTAGGACCCCTTTAATTTGAGCCCTTTCAGTACTTTTCATCATTTGACCGGGGGCTATGACCATCGACTTAGCCCTAAGAAGCTAAGGCATTTAGGCTATTTTCGGGTGTTGATTTCCTTTATAAACTTCCTCAAGCCATTTTCCTTTAATTTCCTCTAGTGACTATGTGTCGACTGAATATCGGAGCTCCTTTATCGGCAAATTCTAATCGGCAATTTAACCTGATGCAACGATATTGTTCAACCTCTGATTGTCGATTTGCGAGATGAAGTCATCCTCTGCCACATCTCACGTTGTGAATGGTGACACATGTTGCCTTGTTTTGTTCTCATATGACCCATGAAAAAATCTAATTTGTCTTCCAGGTGTCTACTGTACTGCCACGTCACGCTGATGTCAGTTGCCCCGTATCCCTTATCAGAACCAACCATGTGCTTCCAAGTTTCATTTATCAAATCCAATGATGTTTCGCCACGTAGCTACCTCGAGGAGAGAGAAAATGCTAGCCCTCCTCTGTTTTTGCAATTGATTTCCTTTGTTAAATGCTTCAAGGCATTCCCTACACTTTAATGGTAGAGGCTCAAATATCGACAAATATAATCGTAATCAAAATTTTATGTGATATTGAAACTTTGAAAGGGTGTCAATTGTTTGATTGTTGATCGTGATGCGTTGATCTCTTGATGCTACGATGCCATGGATCTCCAATATGTGGGATCGCTGATGCGAGGGATCTTCAATTGCGGTATCGCTAATCAAATATCGACGAAATGCTTCTGTTGTACCATGGGCTACACTTTGGAACCTCCAATCGTCGATTATCGATATCAGCGATCAATGATCGTTGATGCTTTGACCTCCACTACCGCTACTTTGAAGAACATTGATATGTAGGATCCAGGATTTGTACTTGGGCATTTCCCCCTTGTTGTTTGGTTTTCAAAGGACAAATTCAATCTTCTCTAACTTTTAATTCTGGAGTCCAATTGGGGGGTTCCATATACCATTGGAAAACCAAATTTGAGCACTATAAAATGGAGGGGCTGATTTAACTTTGAGTGCTTCTGTGGCTACGCATATGGCTGCAAATGTTTCTACCCTATTGCACCTTTTTGACAGCTGAAGATAAATTTTGGAGAGGGTGACAACAAGATCAAACTCACCTTAGTACAACTTGTTGTTTATGTTCACTTCCACTTCGAATAAGGACTATGTATGATTCATGGCACTCAAACTAGGTTAATCATTTTCAGGTTATTTTTTCGGCTCATTCTCTATGTCTTCTTGATCTCCTAATCTCTCCTTTGATCAAAGCTTTGATTTAAAACCCTCATATTCTCTTAATGGCTTAGGATTATTGTTCATAGCTGCCATGAGGAGGCCCATATTACGGTTTATATTTGCAACTTGTGCTTCAAGCCACACAAACCTCTCCTTTGTAATGTAATGGGGGTTATTCATAATTTTGTCAACCATGACTTGGGTTTTCCAAATTTCGTCTTAATTGATCTGGATCTTGTCTTACTCCCCATAATATACCCATAGAAACCTACTATGACACCAATATTATCTATAAACTATTGTGGACATCTCATTGGATAATTCATCACAACAAATCTACTAAAATATATTATAAAATCTGAAATCTACAGTGTAAGGGTTTATTTCTTAGATTTTTGGATATGTTAATTATTATTATTAGGTATGCATGTGAATTAAATTATGCAGAAAGTGGAGAACAAAAAAATAAAAGATCAGAAACCACAATTGACACAAGATATACCTTGGGAAACTATTTCAAGGAAGACCTAACTGGAAGGTGAGGTTGCTTTGATGTCTTTCTTTTAATGGAAAAAGGATGCAAGTAGAAATAAGTGAGGCCTATGGCTCATGGGATGCTACAATGAAAAATCCTCTTTATTATCTCCCTCTGTATCCACCCTTGGCTACTTTTCTGATCTACAAAACAAATGCACTTGAATAGAATGTAACCCATTTTCCTCTTAATGGCTCGATTGTAAAAAAAGCTTGATAACCAACTAGTGGTTAGGTTTGACTCCTTCAACTATGAACAAGAGTTACTATATTGAATCTTATAGAGACTTATTCATTATGATCACATGGATAGCACCTTTTCCATGAATAATGGTGGCTAACATGGCATCCTCTCGAATTATGGTGGTTAAAACAAGAAGGTCAACTTTCGAGTGGCATGAATTTTGCATCTAGACTCTGATTGAGGTGATTCTTAAGTCGTTGGAAATTTATCAATGTGTATAATAATGCAAAAAGGTGTTATTCTTTTGCAACAAAGTTTTATCACCTCCCATCCCCCCACCAAAAAAAAAAAACAATTTGGTGCCTCAAACTGCTCCTACAAGGTTTCAGACCCTAATTTTCCAAACTAGGTCACGTGGGTAAAAATGGTCTTGTGAGTTGATTCCTCCTCTTTTTCCACTATAAAAGCCTTTATATGGATGAAAAACAATATAATGATCTAATCTAGGTCACACCTCCCTAATTTTGGAAGCTTTTGGTCCCCAAAAACTTCTATTGAATGAGGTGAGAGAATATTTCCTCTGCCTTCTCTTCGGTGTACCATTTAGACTTGCCTGGAAGCTGCCATTTCAACCCAATATTCCAAAGGTCGTGCTACAACTGTATTGTAGTTTATGAACTCTTCTCAAAATTGTATCCTTTTTCAACTATACTTGAGCATCTAGTGTAAAATCCTCTACAAAATGAAACACCCTTTACTCTTCCTGATCTAACATGGAAGGCTCATAGAGTTTTAGATTCTCTGCATTCACAACTGAGTAAATGCACATATATGGGGGTTGACTGAATGTATATGCATTATCTTACACCTTTTGTAGTATCTCATAGGGACCATATTGCAGAGCCTATATTTTCTTACCAAGGTCTTGTAGCCTCTCCTCATTCAACTGTAACCATACTATGCTTCCAACCTCGAAGGACTTCTTTGTTATTCACTAATTAGGACTAGCCTTATATTTTTCTTGTGACTCATGCAATGTCTCATGTACTTGTATATGGATTTTCCTGATATTCTCATCAAACATTTCTAGCCTTGAGGCATCCCCTATAAGATCCTCCCCAACTCCTCCTTGTTGCCCATATGAAATATCCAAAGGTGAAGGTGGCATATATCCAAAACAAGTTTCAAATGGGGACTTGCCAATAAAAGTGTGGACTCTTCTATTATAAGAGTGTTGCATATACACCATATTTTCATCCCACGTTTTCAGATGGTTCTTATTGGAACCCATCAAAATCTGCACCAAAGTCCTGTTCACTACTTCAGTCTGCCCATTTGTTTGTGGATGGAGTGTTGTAGACCTCTTCAACTTCGTCACCATCTTCTCCTGCAATGTAGTCCAAAATGCACTAAGAAATATTGTGTCCTTGTCTGAAATGATGCTCCTTGGTATCTGTTGATGCCTCGAAAATCGCTGCAACAACATTGGGGAAACCACCCGGTCCGGACCTTAGTACAACTCCTTTTCCGTTTGGGATAGTGGCTCCGACTGGGGATAATGAGACCAGTTTCCCAGTGATAGATAAAATGGGATGAGTGAATGTTTTATAAGTAACACTAGTGATAGGCGAAAGACTGATACTATTGACAAAATATAAATAAATTAAACTATCCCGGGAATCTATTGAGCTCTAAAGCATAGCTTTTGATGCTCTATATCTCAAAGGTAAACATATAGATGACTGTATCCTTAAGACATAGATATTGAATTATTTTGGATTGTTGTGCTTAAATAGTTAAGCGCAACGATTTAAAGCGATATTACTACACTTTACACATTTATATCATCAACATATACATGATTAAAAGTAAGGCATATCATATAAACACCCAATAGTGGAATGAACAAGATATGCTGTTATAGCGCATGCATAAAATCAATGATAGCAAGATAATTACATAACAATTCACATACACAAAATGACTTCAGTCAAAGATAGAAGTACCATTTGAGCTGTAGGCCAATCCCAGATATCAATCGCTATGTGTGACTCTTCCTTTAACGCATAAACATTCCTCAATCAATGACAATAGTGCACAATTGTATCAAGAAATTTCTCCATTAAAGTAAAAGCGACTGGTCGAGTTTCATAAAAGAATAAAGGCTGAAGCACAATAGTGCAAAATTCAATCTGTTAAGTCTATTAAAAAATTTTACGACCCTTTCTAAAAACATGAAAGGGTCTATAAATACTATGCTAATCTAAATATCTATAAAACAGAAATGCTAACTAAGCTGATATCAATAACTTCTTGTCGCTATTTCTGCTGGCGATCTGAGGAGCTGGAGGATGATTCATTCTGTCGGCTGCTTTCCTTTGAACCTGAGTTGATTGATGGCAAGCATTGGCTCAATTTCAGGAGGTTTGTTGAGCCGCGAACTGAGCTGGGCAGCGTAGGTGGCGTCTTGGATGTCGGGTATCATACATTGAACGGCATCGGTTAAGCATTTGAGGGCGGCTCTTTGTTCATGAGGCTTGATTAGGAAATGCCAATATGTTTCTATGCTTAAACTGTTAACCCCGGCGATTAACCTTCCTCTGCTTTCTAACTCTGGATAACACGTTTGCTCCAATGTATTCGCTATAGTAACCTTTCCGAGTGTACACTGGGAAACGATGTTTGCTATGTAGAGTGTATCATTAACTAAATCAATCAAATTGTTAGAAGTCAATCTACACCTTGAAGCTGCTCTTTCTGCCTTTAACACCTGTGTGTGCCACTCCGTGAATAGTATGTCCTTATGAACCTCAAGTATTCTCGGCAAATTGGAGGCTTTTCCTGACTTTGAATCTTGCCATTCGAGGTATGTTGTAATAGCTTCATCGGCTTGATTCAAGTCATCCCTTGCCTTTTCTACCTGCTCATTTACAGCTGTAGTTAATTCGCAGAGTGGTTCTGCTTGAGAGAGGTATTGAGCCAAGAGTTTAATTTGCGCTATAAGCGCATTGTTGATTAACATCGCCTCTTTTCTGAATTCCATTATCTGCGAATCTCCTCTGATATTCTCTAGCTGCGCTGTAATTTGAGCGATATGCTCATCCTTGGTTTTTAACAATTGCTCATTTGCCGCTTTTAATTGCTCCAAAGCTTCCGTCAATTCATTTTGTTTCTGGATTGCTGCCTGATTAATCCTCTGTTTCTCCTCCTCCCATTGCTGAGCCAATTGGCTATTTATTTGCTGTTGCTCCACTAACTATTCGCCTGCACGCGCTGTCCTCTGTTGTTGTTTTGCTAATTGTTCCTTGTCTTGTATTACCCTCTGTTTTATATCCGCTAATTCTGTTTGCAACGTGGAGATTTCCTGGTCTTTAGTCTTTAATAGCAGACTTACCTCTGATGCCTTGTCGATAGTTGCAGCTGAATAAGCTCCAGCGTACTGTGACAATTTAGTTAGATCATCAGAGGGATCCAGTTTCTCCTTCCACACTACATTGCCCATGACCGTTTGTTCTGGAAAGATGGAAGGTTATCAAGCTTTGTCTCTCTCGATCGCTTTCACGGCTTGTGCCTTGGGCTGTAGAAGACATCCAATGGAGGAATATCTTCTACTTGTAGAGTGATTTGGTCGCTAGGACCTTTCGGAATTATTTCCACATCCTTAGTTTTAGGTGGGCCGCTGGTTCCGCTCAAAGCCTGACATGAGGTATCATCCTGTACACTGCTGCTTTTAGGAGTATCAGTATTATGTGAGTCTTTTCCTCCACTGATAATGGTGCTGAACTACTGCCATTCCTTTTGCAGTTCAGGGTCTGTGACGACACCCTTGTTGGTATCGGTGGTGGTTTGTTTAGACTGAGACTCCTTTAGCAATTGTTCTTGTTTTTCTTTGGCTTGCTGCTCCTGTTCCTTCTGCCGCATCTCTGCCTGCTCTCTTTGCTGGTTGTCCTCGTGCTCTTTGTGCTGTCTATCTTCTTCTTCTTTCTTTGAGCGCTCTTCCTGCTTTTTCCTTGAGCGCTCCTGCTTCTCTTTCCTTAAGCGCTCTTGTTGTTCTTTCTTCAGCTTCTCCTCTTGGTCTTTCTTTTGTCGCTCCTCCTGCTCATTATTATTGGCCTTCGTTGTATCAGGAGGTTCCTTTGTCTGTGGTTGGCCAGGCTCGCTTGATGATGCTGCTTGGGTTGGCATTAATAAGTCTAGAGGCAGAGTTTACAACCTCTGCTCCCTGAGTTTATTAAACTCAATTAACCCTTCATCGTTGTATCGCATCTTGGCGAGTTGTTTGGCTTGAAATATTGATTCGGCTGCGGAGAAAACATCATCAAACATATCTTCCTTATGATCAAATGTCGCTAATTTGGCATGTTCCAAAGCGGCATATGCAGTTCTCTTTGGGTCAAACGCTCTATTCGGAATTGTGGCAAGATTTAGAGCTTGCATCTTCTTGGCCCCTTTTTCCGCATGTTTTAAATCATGCAGGGTGAAGACTCCACATCTGAAGGGAAAAGTAGGCCAGCCCCTTTTCTTCTCCTTTTTGAGAGTCTGTGTGGTGCTCTCAGCTGTAATTTGGTATGCAATTTCCCTCGCTAGCAGTTTGTTAGGGACATATCAGGGGAGGACATGAGGATTGGCTTGGCTGCCAAAGACTCTAACATAAGTAAAATACTCTTCACCAAACCAACTACCCACTGCTGGCAAGTCAAAAGAGGCTAGGTAGGAGATCCTATGAATAGGCTTATCAAAAATTGAATAATAAACAGGAATCATGAAACCATTACAAATCTGATACATGTGGCTTTTATAGGATGACTTCCACATCTTGCGATGGTAAATATGAATGGGCGAGGGGTCCTGTGCGGTCCACCTCCAACCAAGAGTAGGGAATTCAGAATTAAAACACAAGGTATCCAAGATATATGCA
>APFE031390529.1:114813-145362 GCA_000404065.3 Pinus taeda | reverse complement strand
ACCATTTCAATGGTAAAAATGGCAGAGTCATGCAAACCCCACAATCTACACATCATTATACCGGCGTAGCAATAAGGAGAACACAAAGAGTCGACTGAGTACTTACCGGAGGATTCATGCTTGTGCTTATTTGGATTCTGCCTCTAGTCCTTGATAGGTTCGGACTCAATCTCGTTCTCGCTTGCGAATTTCTCCAAAAAGGTGCTATTATATATCTTCTCTGGCTTAGGCAAATGATACATTTGCCTCAGATCTTCTGGCTTAAATGACCCAAAAATCCTCCCATCCTTTGCGATGAAAGTTCGGTCTGTGATGGGGATTTCTTCAATTGCCCATTTCACGACATCGGTATATGGGAGCATTTGCTCCCTTGACGCTATCCTATGGAGGAAGGAATCGGCCAAATCCTTAAGAGTGCATTCTGACTTCTTCAATGAATCTACGGTAGCTTCTTCTACCGTCTGCGTTGGTTTCTCGGCCTCTATCAAGTCATAAGTTCCTTGCCAAGTTGTTCTGGCAAGGCCTGCGCATGTTGTGTCGGATATCAGGTCCTTTTTGCTGTTTACTACTGCTTGCCCTGCAGCTGGTGGATTAGAAACACCTGCAACTTTCTTCGACTTTTTACCCATCATGCCAAAATTTCTTTGTAAAACTATATTCTGCACAGAGAGGCGATTTTGGCGTAACACAGAGATAGCAATAAAACTCACAGTTGATAGCAAAATGAAAAGATGAACGTTGATATACTTTGCTTTTGTAAAACGGCGCGGAGACGATCTATAGGTAGATCTTAGGACATGGATTCATTAAGTGACCGTATAGAGCTTGCCACCTTATAAATGCCCATTATACCAATATTTGGTTGAAAGATCTCTTAAAGCATGCAATGGACATATTGGCGGCCGAGCGGGAATGATTATAGCTTAAATATCATTAAATTGGGCTTTCCAATCACTTTAACGGCTTTCTATTGAAAACCGTGCCTTATTGCATCGCATCGGGGGGGAATGCATGACTGGCTTTAACAATGCTTGAGTATTGCCGATTGCCGATTGCGATATCGCATCGGCGAGAGGCATATGTGCAATAGAAATGAAACGAGGGGACCTGCCGATCGCCGATTGCGATATCGCATCGGCAAAAGGCATATGCGCAATGGTTTTAAAACAAGGGGGTGAGCCGATTGCCGATTGCTGATAGCTTTATCGCATCGGGGCTTTAATATGGGGCGCTTTAGTGGTGCATTTGGGGATTTCCGATTGCCGATCGCCGAACACTATATCGCATCGGCGGAAAGTCTTTTGGCCGTTTGTTGCATCCTTTATGTTATTGCGATATGCGATCTTGCGATTGCTTTATCGCAATAACCAAATATTCGCTTTATTTCCACTTTTAAATAGATATTGCTTTTAAAGGGTTTATTTATAAAGCGCTCCTTTGATTATCAGAATTTTATAAAGTAAAAGTTTTGATATCAATTTTATTTTTAAAGGGACCTATTTCATATTTTAATGTTTTTATGAATAAAAATAATATGAAATGGGGGGTTGTTTGCAAAGCACAACAGTATCCCAAAGTGCACCAAGACCTATCCAAAGAGCAAGTTTGTTGCTTCTTTCCCATTGATGGTCTTTTTATAGGGCATCATAACACACATTTCTTTGGATATGTTAACTACCATGAATAGGTAGTCATGTCCCTTCCTGGTTGTTGGTAAACCTCCCATAATCTCCACAAAACTGCTTTCCTAAGGATGAGTGGGTATATGTAGGGGGTGACATAGACCTTGGTTCCTATTACTAGGTGTGTTGGTACAACAAAGCATCCTCTTTTGAACCTCACTACTTGTTCTTGTATCTTGGGCCAATACACATACTTCTACAAGTTGGACATTGTTTTCCCTACACCAAAGTGCCCTGCAACCTTGGAGGTGTGAGCCTCTATAATCAGTTGTAGTCACTCACCTTTATAACACATAACTTATCTAGCATGTAGAGAAACCCATCTTAGAGAGTTGAAAATTGTAACTAAATCCGGTCGTCATTATGATATAATTGTAATCATGACATTGTGTATTCTTTATAAAGAAAGACAATGAAAGAAAATAAATTATATTTTTATTTTTTGAGTATGGGATTCATACTCAAGTTTGAGTTAAAAGCATGTTCTTCATGCTTTTAGGTCTTCTAGGTCTTTCTAGGATAAAGAATAATATTGGTCACGTGTCATAGTCCCATTTGGACTCATTGTAATGAAGAAAAATATTTATTTTATCAAGAAAAATCCATGTATAAGCCCAAGAACAAGTCGTCCCAAGGAGTAGATAAAGTCGACCTAAAAGGAGGGAATTAGACCCTCAAGAAAGGCTATATAAAGAGATGTAATTCGACTAATTTAGACACACATCTCAAGAAAATTCAATCTGAAATAGAAAAGGAGAAGAAGAGTAGTTGGGAGGATGAAGAAGATGAGTAAAAGTCGAAATTTTGTCAAGGAATCTGTTCTCTTGTCTCGCTAGGATTTGTGAAGCTACTAATTGTAGGAGGTTGAAATTTTGTAGCAATTGCAGGGGGGCGAAATTCTATTGTAGGGATCAAAGTTATAGTAACGAAATTGTGGAAGCTGTCTCATGGAATATCTTGTTGGGGGTTGGCCTGGGGCTTAGAGGATTTATTGGCTTGGGTCTTTAGGCCTTGGAAGTCTCTTTTGTAAGAAGATTCTAAAGAAGAATATAAGCATTTTCTAGGTTTTCCCCTTGGAGGGGTTTTGCCCTATCTTGGAGCATACATCGTGTGTACTCTTTCTTTTGTGATCTTCATTATGTTTGGTAATTGATTAATGAACAATTTTAAGGAAGTAATAAAAGACCAACTAACATCACAAGTAATTATCGAGATAAGGAAAATGAGTTATAATCTACAAGCCTCCATATTTCTGACATGGAGATGGTACTCAACTATGTTGTCACCATAGCGCACATGAATTGGGCTCTACAACTACTAAAACACCTCCTTGAAGTCCTCATCCCTTGAATATGCCCCTCTATATGCATCATGGGTGGATAGATCCATGTGCATCAGAGTTCCCAAAGATATGATATTTGATGTGGGTGGCCTCAGAATCATGTTTTCCAACTTGTTTGTGTTGTCATTCTTATACTTGATCGCTAAATGAAACTATTAAAGAAACCCCATCCATTTGTAATGCTTGGTCTATTGTAGCATACTTTGGTCCTGCAGGTATTGTAGTGGTTGGTGATCTATGTGGATTACTATCTCCTTTCCCATTCAATATTGTTACCACTTTTTCACAAATTTTACTCGGGCATAAAGCTCCTTATTGTAGGTAGGTTAGTTAAGAACTGCCCAATGAGATACTTAAAAATTGTTGCATGCATACCTTCCTCCATGAATCAAAACTACTCCCATAGCACACCCACTCACATCTCTTTCCTCTTCTAAGTCTTGTTGCAAGTTCAGTAATGTTAGAATTAGTGCCTAACTAATATTCTTCTTTAACTTCTCAAAGGTCCTCTACTGACTCTTTCCCCAAAGGAAATTGTTTCCACTCATTGTTATGGTCTAGAGTGGTGTTACTACTGCTAAAAATGAGGCTATGAATTTCCTCAGGTAATGCGTTGCCCCAACAAAACTCATGACCTCATGAATCTTAGCAGGCACCAACCACTTCGTGATGGCATCCATCTTAGAAGGATCTATTTTTAATGCTTCTCCACCTATCACATACACTAGATACACCAAAGACTATTGTACAAACCCACACTTCTTGAGATTTTCTAGTAGTTGGTGCTTCTTTAATGTTCCTATCACCTGCACTAAATGTGAGATGTGCTCCTCCCATGTATAATTGTATACAAGTATATCATCTAAATAGACAATAACACATGAATATATAAAAGGGTGTAATATATCATTCATTAACCTCGTAAATTTATTTGTTGTGTTGCATAGGCCAAAAAACATGACTAACCACTGATAAAAACCTTGTCTAACTTGGAAGGTGGTCTTCCAGTCATCTTATTATATGACTCACACCTGATGATATCCATACTTTAAGTATGGGTTGGTGAAGTATTTGGCTTGCTACAACTAATCTAGAAGATCATTTATCCTAGGTTGGGGTTCCTTGTTCTTGAGAATAGTGTTGTTTAATTCCCTTTAACTTGTACACATCTGCCAAGTTCCATCCTTCTTTGACACAATCGTGATGGGTGATCCACATGGTGATGTACTTGGTCAAATGACACCTTGTTCCAATAGTCATTGCAACTACTTCTTCACCTCACCTAATTCTATAATGGATTACTTGTACCCAATGTTTGGCAACGGAGAGTCTGAAAATAACTAGACCCCACGCTCCACTTCCCTCTTGGGCGATAACCCTTTAAGCTCTCAAAACACATCCATGTATGTCTATAAAAAATCTTCCAAATGTTGTTTTTATTTCTTAGTATATCCCTCTAGGGATTCCTTTGCTCTTACTAACTCTTCCATAGACTGATTTTCTCTTTTAAAACTAAAACATTCTTCTTCTTACAACTAATCAATTTCTTGGCCTTGTTGACACTTACCAATGAAATTTTAGACTAACCCTTGTACATGTTGATGGTGAAGCATTTGACATCCTTGATGAGGTGATACAAGTTGGTTATTCACAAGAAGATTGCATCTTTCATTCACATAGAGGGAATTCCAAACAACATTCCACATATATCAAGGAGGAACTACATCTAGTTGTAGTTCATCAATAAAATCAACATTGATAGCAAATCTAGTTTTGCATGGTTTGGTTACTTTATTTTTGCATCCTTATTTACCCATCCCAATAGATATGGGCCTGTATGATCACGAACTTCCAATCCTAATTTGTTGACCAACACTGCTGCGATGAGATTTTCCCTTGATCCTGAGTCGAAAAGAGCATCAATTATTTTTTTCTTGGCCCATATCTTTATATAAAATATTTTGGTCTCTTGTTCTCTTCTTATAGTTGAAGGCTACTCAGATTCACCTACTTCTTTATTGATGTACATATTATCTTCTCATCCACGTCCGAGTTGCTTTTAACCTGGTTGTTCAAATTGATGGCTGCGAGATTTTTCTTCTTTGCATCTTTCTTTTTATTCTCTGGGTTAAGATTTAGATGTAACTTCCAATAGTTATCCTTTGTATGATCATCAATGTGATAGTGGTTGCAATGGTTGTTGGGGTATTTGCATTGGTGTGTTTTGATTGTTGTATTTTTATCTCTCCCCCATTTCAACTTCTTTTTCCCCTCTTTCGAAATGTCTTGGCGCTCCTTTTGCTTTGAACCTCTTGATTGCCCTTTCTTTTTTCATATGTTCTCAAGATATTGTACCTGTAAGCAAGCCTCATCCACCAATTCAGGTTTAAATAACATCACTTGATTTCATAAATGTCTGTGTAGGCCCCTTATATACTTTAGGAGTACACCTGGGTTCGTTGGGGAGATATCCAACATTATGGCCATCTTTCTAAACTGTGTGGTGTTCTCTTGTACGTTATGCCCTTACTTCCATTTGAAGTAATGTCACAAGATGCACTAGTCCTCTACATAGCCAATAAGGTAAATTTGTAATTTTATGAGGGTTTTGAAATCCTCCCACTCAGTTAATGGAGGATCTCCCTCCAACTTGAAGGTCTTCATGTGGCTTTCACATTAGGTCAGTGCCTGGCCCTCTAATTTCAATTGAGCAAATGAAATATTTTGTTCTTCCTCTATATTATGACACTAAAATAAACTTCTAATTATTGCAATAATTTATTTAGCTTGAAAGCATCAATCTCACCTTGGTACAATTTGATGTCAATATTCACTTCCATTTTTAATAGGGACTTTAAATGGTTCACAACACTCGAATTGGGTTGATCTTTTTTTGGTTTCTTTCTTTAGCTCCTTCTCTATTTCATCATGATCTCTTAATCTCCCCTCTAATCAATATTTCATGTTAGAATCCCCCTCTTCTATGAATAGCCTCAGATTATTGGTTAATGTTGCCATGAGAAAGCTCACATTATGGTTTATATTTGCAACTTGTGCTTCCAATTGTGCAAACCTCTCCTTTGTAGGATCATGAGGATTATTCATAGATTCGTCTTCCATGACTTGGGTTTTGTGACTTTTGGTTTAATCGATCTGGATCCCTTGCAACCATCCACAATATACCCAAACAAACCTACTTTGATACCAATATGATCTGTAAACTGATGTGGATATTCTATTGGACAATTCAACATAACATATCTACTAAAACATGTTAAAAAATCCAAAATCTACACTCTAAGGGTTTATATATCATATTTTTGGATATGTTAGTTGTTGTTATTGGGTATGAATGAAAATTATAATTATGTAGAAGATAGAGAATAGTGAAATAAATCTCACAAACCACAATTGATACAAGTTATATATTGGGAAACCCTTTAAGAGAAAACCTAGTTGGAAAATGAGGTTTCTCTACTCTCTTTCTCTTAATGGAAAATGGATGCAAGTATAAATAAGTGAGGAATGTGGCTTGTAGGATTATACAGTTCACAAATCCCCTCTGCTTTTTCTCTCCTTATCCACTCTCAAGTACTCTTCTCATCCATGTGACAAATGAACTCGAATAGAATGGAACCCAAAATCCTTCTAGTGGATCGATTATAAAACAACCCGACAACCTACTAGTGGTTAGTTTAACCCCTTAAACTCTTAGATAGACTGATGATATTGACTCTTATAGATTCTTCTTCAACATTATTACATGGCTAGCCCATTTTCCATGAATAATGGGGGTTAGCACGACATCCCCTTAAACTATAGTGGTCAAAACAGGAATGTCAACTTCTTCGTGACATAACTTTTGCATACAAACTCTGATTGAGGCGATTCTTATGCCATTGGAAAGATCTCTATGTGTAGAATAACACAAGAAGGTGTTGTATCTAAGTATCACAATTTTACCCCAAAAAGACATCATTTGATGCTTCAAACTATTCTCGAATGGTTTTAGACCCCAATTTGTCAAATTAGGTCCCGTTGGTAAAAATGGTCCTCTGAATTTATTCCTCCACTTTTTCCACTTTGAAAGGATCAAGATGGATTAAAAACAATAAATAATCCTATTTGTATAAAACAATTTTATCAATCTCCCTTTGGTGGTGGCTTTCGGGTGCAACGCCCTCGAAGTGAAAATTTTGGAGAATTTGCCTAGTAAAATATTTTAATTTCATAGTCAATTTAGATTGTTCATCATTAGGCTACATATCTCACTATAGAAGTTATGTAGGTTTTTTTTTTCCCTATAAGGCAACCCTATTATAAGAAGGAATTGGATATTGGTGATGTAATCATTAAGAGATATAGAAAATTTAGTTTGGTTTTCCTAGTTTTGGGTTTTCGGGGGAAAAGCTCTCTGCAAATTGTGTGTGAATGTTAGTGAATATTTTTTGCTTTATATTGAGACTTTATTTATAGGAAAATGCAAGGTTAAAAACCACATCAATGAGATCCCATGATCTTTTGGACATCCACCACAAATTTGAAGTTAAGAGCCAACCATAATCAAACATAGGAACATAACCAAGCACTAACAACCATTCTCCTTCTACCCATTACTAGGGCAACTTATTTATCATTTGTTGACCAAAATAATGCTCAACCAATGGCTATTTCACCAATTCCGCTACTTGGTTCACTTTTAATATCTCATCAAACCACCTACTTGATATATTGATTATTTAGATTAACATATATTTGAATTGTTTTCCTTGAAACAACTTGTGCCCTAGATCTTTAAATAATTCTACTACTTACACCACAACCCTAAATTAAATGTCCAAAAGTCACCTTGCCCCACATTTTCCACCCTCTACTTTGATCAACCTTATCTTTCCCCTCCATGACACTATTGAAATGGTTAATAAAGTTCACAAAAAATGGCTCCTCCACCAACCCTATTCTAATGCTTCTCCATACACTTTTAGAGAAGATGATGCATGCAAACCTAAAATCAAGGAGAAGTTGACACTTATCCCTCCCCATGTCATATTAATTGGAAAAACCATCTTGGACTTAATCAGTCTATTATTTGAAATAGTAGAAAGTACATCATCAAATCTAGTATTTATCATATTAACATTGTGCATGTGAGTAAATAATTGGGGTTGAGAACTTAAGATGCTATCAACACATCCCTTTCCCTCTCGGGTGTTCACAACTTCGATGTCTATTGGGATTGCATGAGGGAAGGTTTCTTTGGTAAAATTTGGTTGGTCTTCTAGTGTATCTTCAAATAAGTCCACCAAATCTTATTCCAACCCCATATACAACTTGTTAATAGAGCTATAGTACCCTTGAAACTAGTCCCACCCTCCATGGATGCACTTACATAGTATTTGTCTAGTGTTTAAGAGCGACCTTGTGTCAAGTTTTATTGTGAGCTCTCTCTCGATTGTTCTTGTTGTTTTTCTTTTCTAAGGAAAATCGCGTGAGGAATACCAAGGGATGCTACCTCATAGTCCTATGGAATCCCTAGTAAACCCATTAAAGTAGAACATTATGCCTCATGCAAGGGGATTTCAATCAAATACCCACTAACAAAAAACTAGCAAAATTCCCAACAACATTGGAAATAACCAATTCAACTAATTCCTTGGTTTTACTTGTGGTTGTTATTAATATTATGTATTACAAATTATTATTATTGTGACATATGCTTATGATGGGATTTTGTTCTACATTAATTATAACTCTTTTATGAGTTATTCAAAATTATTATATTATAAATGAGAATCCTGAATATAACTATTCCTTTTGCATTTAGTATAACACTTAGACAAAAAGTAACTTCATTGCTTTGTGTTATTTGATGACACTCACTAAGGTGTCTGTGTTTTCTCAATTATTCCATCTACTTTCCATTTGGGTTAGAACATACATAAAACCACATTGATTATAGAATATCTCACTAAAATGGCATATCCCATTGGTTGGGATTTCACTTGACATTAATGTTCATCTTTTATAAGTCCAAAATAAAGATGGTATGCATGACCGAAACCATGTTCGTCGCAATGAGACTATTCCGAAAAACAGTTGTGACCAGAGACTAAATAAAATGTTATTTTTTCATGGTGTAAGGCACCCTTCCCTAGTATTCCAAGAATTAGCAGGAGGGCACCACATCCAACTCCATATTCTAGATCTACATTATAAGCATGTCAACATGTTGTTAGGTCAATAATTTTTCATAATTACTTTGTTGCAATTAGACAAAGTTTTTTTTTACCAATACAAAACAAAAAACTTAGTTTATAATGCCATGCCACGAAATTTGATAACCTAAGGTAGTTTTTCCCCTAATAGGGTTGACTTTCCATGAGTTGGGGCATGGATGATTTGGCCATAAAAGTTAGAGATCCACTTATTGCACATTGGCTTGGACAAACAATAGAGTTGAAAATGAAACTTGAGGTTTTTAGGTTGCCTAGAGAGAGGAAACAACCATTAGGAAGTTCCAATATGGACCAATGTATGGTTGAAAATAGGCCCACCTAGGTTAAAGGACAAATTGCAAAAGGATTTTAGGGGTTCTAATAGAGGTTTCTAGATAATATATTATCTAGAAATCAATGTAGTGTGCTTGGAATTAAATCTCAAGAGTTTTATGGTTCGGATTGGATCATTATATTGTTTGTCATCCATCTAGATGCTTTTAGGATTGAAAAATTAGATAAATTAACTTAGAAGAGTAGTTTTAACAGTGGTATCCATTTTGGAGAACTAGGGTAAGAAACCTTTTGGGGCTAGTTTGAGGCCTTAAATGACGTTTTTTTTGGGGTAAAACTTTTCCACATAGGTGTCACACCCAATGACACTATTCTACATACATAGACCTTTCCAATAGTCCAAAAAATGTTGGCATTATGGCTAATTTGTTGGCCTTGATGTCAACCTGGATTTCAACTTCGATTGTGATATTGTCACACTTTGACACAATTGGTAAGTATGCAAAATCAATGTGCTTGGAGAGGAGTTGCAGGAGTCTTGATGATTGCATAGGAGTTATAAAAGGTTGTACTATTAATTTGGAAGCTTAGTGACAAATTCCAACCATGGGAAAAAATTCCTCTTTTCGAAAGGACCGATTTTGACTATTTAAGCGCTCAATTTAGACAAGGAAAAGTGCAATTTTGAATTAAATCCCACATGTGCACATTTGATCACGTCAACCCTAAATCAAATTGGACACCATTGGAAGGTTATAAATACAAGTGAACTCAACCTCATTTGGACATGATCATGATACATTATTCTATTTTATTCTTTGGTTTGGCTTGCACAGGTCTGAGGAAAGTTCATGGAGATTGGTTGGCACAAGTCTGAAATTGCAGGATTTGAAGCTTGCATCTTTGTTTTAGGGTTTTGGGTCTTAGCCACAGGCATGTCCTGGAGAAATTTCGATTGTAGCCACAGCCATGTCATGGAGAAATTTCGACTAAAGCATTTCAACCGCATGCATGACACATCTTCCCTACAATTGGAACTTAAAGGTTGAATTTTTTAGTGGACTGAAGTTTTCTCCCATTGATTGTAGATTTCGGTAGTTGACTACATACAGTGACAGTTGAATACAGGTTCTTGAATCAGGGTTTTTGGATTATTAGCATGGTTGGGTTCATCTTATGGAAATTATTTAGTTGATTTTGTTGGATAGTTGTATGGATGAAGATATGAATCATTGTACTCTCTTTTGTTGAATCATTCAATGACAATCTAATAAGAAAAAATTGAAAGGGTTTTCCTCGTAGTGGGTTTTGCGTTGGCCTCCGACCAATCCTGGTGTTTCTATGTGTGAATGCTTTTCTTATATTTTTCCTTTATGTTCTGTTGCATTGATGATGATATTGTTCTTTTTTCATAGTTGCATATATTGTTGAATAATGATGTAAATCTAAATAATGTTATGATGTTATGGGGTGAATTTAATATGAAAATAATGAAATGCAATTATCAAAACAAAGATAAAATATAGTCGTAAGAAAAATTTAACATGGTATCAGAGTTGGATTGAAGAAAAGTCATTGAAGATCACCCCTATGAAGACACCTTTGATGGGTGCCAGAGAATGTGGAGGAGACCTAAAAGAATACTAGGGTTTGAAGGAAACCTTAGGAAATATGGTTTTGATGGATACTATGGGGTTAGGGTTTGAAAAGAAACCTTGGGTTATGGCAAAGATTTGAGATATGAAATCTAGAAACAGTAGCATGATCAATGTGAATATGTTCAAAGCACTTATGACATATTTAATGTAGCCCTTGATGGGATAGTCTCGATTAGGCTTGGTTGTTGATGAAGTTGGTTGAAATATTGAAGGCAACATTGTCATATGGATAATGGATAGTCACAGTTCTTGAAGGCTCGTTCAAGAGGGAGAGCTCTCCTTTCATTAAATATAAGTACTTTTTGATTTATGTTACTCCTTTATGTCATTACTTTTGTTTAGATTTATTGACTTGATTATTATTTGTACTTCCTACATGTATATTTGAGTATTTGGATACTTCTAACTACTTGATAAGATGTGATAAGTGGATCCTTCTCGAGGATCATCTAAGGTGCAAGAAAGATGGCTAAGGCATGAAGAACAGATCTAGTGCTAGAAAAGGAAATTAGGAACCTAATGAAAAGTTAACAAAGTGTTCCAAGCTGCCAATGTCAAGGTGCACAAGTATCTACAAGGTATATAAGATGTATTGTTTCAATGTTATGTTTCAACTGCAAATATTGGATGGCAAGGTAAGCCCTAAGGTATGATCACCTTCATGAATGATTCATATTGCATATGAAAGTAAGTTCGATTCATGGTGCTTATGATGAAATAGTGCACTTGGTATTGGACAAGTATCTTACATTCTATTAAGTGAGGGTAATGCTACCTATAAATATTGATTTTTGATATATTGGTATACTTGCAAAGTATCTTACATGATGAATTTATTGATCTTATAAAGAAGGTTAACACATTGATTCTTATATATTGTAGCTTGATGCTATTAATAATGATTGTAACAAGCATGGTAACCATGAAGATATAAATATAGCAATATAACGGATATTCAAAATCTTCTTATTGACCTTGTTTAGATTTTGATAAATTGGACAATGTAATTATGATAAATGGTAAAATTGGATGCCCTAACTTGATGATTGTGATGTTGTGATTATGATCTTTGAAGTATGATGATACACCTGTCAGCTGCCCTAATCATATGACTTTAACCCTTGATGAAAAAATTGATGTCATGTTCATATATGATGATGGATTAACTGAAGCTAACATGTTATGACCATGATGGATATATGTTTTAGAACCTGTTATAGTTTGACTTTGTGATCTAACAACTATGTTGATGCATGATAACATTATGATAGACAGGTTGATAAATTGAATGATGATGACTGAAGTGTTTGATCATTAAGAGGGAGAAACTCTTCATAGGATCCCTACACCTATTTTCATTTTCATTAAATATGTAGAAAATTATCTATTGTTGAAATATGATTTATGGACATGAATAGAGAAATCTCTAATATTGTTGGTCTGCAACAAGCTCTGGTATGAGAAGAGAGGGTTTTACTTACTTTAAACACCAACCACACAGAAGCAAGCTTAAGATTCCGGTTGTATCCTCTCAACTGCACGAAAGAAAGTCTATGGTGTGGTTATCTCAGTAGGTCACAAATTTGAAGCTCTATGCATAAAATTTGGAATGCACCAACATTATGACAATCCTACAAATATGGAGCATACATCAAAAGGTTCTATTAGCAGGGAAGTTTGAATATTTGACTTACTAGAGGGAATGTGAATGTGTTGAATAAACTGGTGTTTGCAGGTGATCAAAATATGCATATCAATATGTCATTATGATTTAACCATTGAAGCTAGTGTATGACAATATTTGATAATTGTTGCTAGGGTTTGACAAGATTTATTTGATTGGTGTATATAAGTGTTATAGCCTATTGTGTCTCATTTGATTAATCAACCTCCTAATGGGATCATTCACATCCTATTCCCCCTTTACATCATCATTGCACAAATCCATATGCATGACTCTCTCATTCCCTAGAGTTTCTGCCCTAAACTACATCATCTGAGCCAGTTTTAGGACCAACGCACCTTGGCCTCTTGTTGGACAGCTTTCACCAACAGGTTGCTCAACTGTGGTCTGCATTGGTCACCTATAGGTTTCTCCCCTTTGCACCTATGTTGGTTCTAGAAATTCAAGAAAAAGAGAGAGAATCTTGAAGCCTCCATTTCCAGAAGCTTCCAGGATATGTTGTAACCATTTACCTCAAATAAAACTTTTGAATCCTATCCTATCCTACCATGGAGTTTCCATCCCTTATCTTTAGATCTCATCTTCCCATCAAGAGTGGATCTCAATCCCAAGATTGGTAAAAGGATAATAACTCCCAACTTACCTTGCTCCTCTATATATTTACAACCTTCCTTTTGGAGAGTGATTCTACCCTTATGTTGTTGTTGTGAGAGTTATCCTTTCATGCATTTAGGGTGATTGGAGGTGTAATTTGTGACAAAGGAAGGACAAGTAAACAACTTGGGGGAGCTCTTCTACAAGATCAACACATATTTATGGTTGTAACTCACTCCATTTATATTAATACAAAGAGTTCTATTGTTTTCCTATATGCGATGTCATTATTTCATGTATTTCAATACCATGTTGATCTGTTGAATAAAGTAGATAGATGATGCTACATAGATCTCGTAGTTTCTTGGCTTATGATGTTTGGTTGTGCAAGTTCTAATTTTGGTAGCTGGAGCTAAGATTGAAGCATTAAAGCCAAAGAAGGAGTGAAACATACGATAGATTACAAGTAGGTTTCATCCCCTTGTCTACTTACTTTAAGGAAAACATTGGCTCCTTTTTCATTATGTTGTTCTAGGTTAGCCACCAGACCTAGGGCAGATATTTCTATCCGCAGTCATAAATCCTCCATAACAAATGGAAGCCATACTGGGGAATGGTGTATTCCCTTGGTGGTTTCTTTGGCCATTGTGTTTTCTTTACTTCTTTCATAAAGCTTTGTTGCTTTAACCAACCAAGAACAGACCTAGGAAGTGATTACATTGAGTCTTGTTTGCAATTTTTGTGTTGAAAACCTCTTTCCCAGGACCAACGAGCATTGCACCCTAACTGGGCCCTCTTTGTGCCTGCATTGCAAAGCACTGGTGCCTCTTCTGCACCTGTGTTGATCCCTTTTCTTACACAAAATTTTCCTTTTTTTCTTAGTGTTTCTTTGATTAGCCTACTTCCAGTTGACCTTCCCTAAGTCTTTTTTGCCTTATGGTATCTCTAAAGCCTCCATTTGGTTTGAATTTGTGTTTTATTTCCTTTGATAAGAATTGGTTTCAATTTTTATTTGTTCTTATGATTAGGTCGTTTGCAAACTTGTTTTGTTTGATCATTGATCGCTTGGATGGATTGTTGTTCTAGTCCCCATTCTGAAAAGTGCATTTGAATCGATGATTATACTTTACATCTTAGTTTTCCTCATTTTCGAAAATTAAGTGTGGTGAAAAGAAAAAATCTTGCATTTGCATTTACATTGATCTAGGAACAATTGCATGAAAAGGGAATTGCATTGTTCATCCTATTTGCTACATTTTCTATGTTGCATATTGTTTGTCTCTTCCCTCCCTTAGCTAGATTTTCATTAAAGAGAAAGATTCCATTTCCTCATGCTAGATTTGCATTTTAGGGAGTTCAGGTGAATTCATGGTGAGGCATAAAATTGAAACTTAAATTAAGATCAACTTAAAATTTACTAAATCAACATAAGGAGCATTTGTAACATTAACGCAAACACATAGAGGTCTAGGCTAGTGACGTGTTTCAACGTCATTAAATGCAGGAGTTATCATTTTTTGCCAGTGTTTCACCCCGGGGGTGAAATCCTAATCAATGTATGTGAGTATATAGGATCGTACCCCACGTGTCTTTGGGTATATTAGTGGTGCTCCATGCATGTAAAGTATATGGGAACACTCTCATCAAACGGTTACACATTAGACAACATTACTATGGACTGCATTCCCACGTACCATCACGTATATTTTGGAAGTCCCCAATACTTTGCTATCCATCCATAGGTAACCGAGTTTGCCGCCTTGTGTACTGTGATACACTGAACACAAAATTTGGGGAGATTGGTTGTCGTATGTTAAGTCCTTGGTTTTCCAAGGTGTATATTGCAGTTCACAGTTACTTGGTAATCATTTATGCCTAGATTACCATCTTTTTGTATTATTTATTTTTGTGTTAATAAAATTTACTATCCAATGTGGAACAACAAGATCCCCCACTCCGTCGTTCATGTAGAATGAAAAATAAGCTTCCTCTTCCACATGACACTACTCATGGTCATCGTCAGAAGCATAAAAGAATGCAAACTACTAAATCGGGAAACTCGACAACTGCTTTTTGTCCTACTCTTGAATCTAATCAACCAGAATTATCTGTCCCCTTGAGTACCAAACCTGAGGTTACATCTACTCTTGTTAGTGAAACTGACACAACCGATATTGAATTACTTAAAACTTTGTTTCTTGAGGTTATACAACCTCACCTTCCTGAGTGGGAAACTTTATTTCTTGAGGTCATCAAACCTAAGGGCCTCAGTCATCTTTACCTGCTACTTCAAGTATTCCATCTTCTCTTCCTTTGTCTCAGACATATCCTCCTACCATATATCTTGACCCCAATGATGAATTGCTTCCACCTGGACTTGTGAGTATTGAGGATATTCTGTAAGAAGAACCTCGTCCTTCTACTCATTTGAAGAGACTTTTCCTTTATCCAACCCATCCTCTTCTTACTCCTCCACCTCCTGTACAAATTCCTTTTCCTGGTTATTTTGACTCACCTGCGAATTTCACGTGACAATCTATATTGGGATTATTGACCATGATTGGAATCGATGTGGCTTCCTAGCTTGCATCTACTACTATGGTTAAGACACCAAATGTCACTTCCACATCTATGTTTTTGACATCACTAGAGGCACATATGTATGGTGGCTTGTCCATCCCACCAGGTTATCAGTCTTTATTTAGTACCTTCTCTATTGCATCTTCCATTTTATGGACATCCACCATGTATTCCACTTTGGGAATTCCATCTCGCACTGCTCTTATGAGTGTTGCTCAGCCTGCTCCTTCTCCTCTTCCTACACTGACAATTGAGCACAGGTTGGCCCTTATGTTAGTGGGCAAGGTCCTCTTCAACAACCTAGCTATATTTATGTTGGGTACCCTCTACATGGGGGGCAATTCCCTCCATCATCCACTCCCCCTTTGGCAGGGAGGAAACATGTTGTTGGTATACATCAAATTGGTAAACAACCTTATTATAGTCCCCTTTATCCTAGGATGGTTGCTAGTGTTTGGCAGCCTACTTTGCCCCTTCAACCCGGTTCGATGTTGGGTTCATTTTTTGTTTCCCAACAAGTGCAATCTTCATCTCAAGTTCTTATTCCTCAATGTATACTTCAACAAGCTCAAATTAATGTGACTCAACCTGTACAGGTTAGGATCGTATCTCAATAGTTCCTTCAGTATCTGGTACGTCTTAAGTCCCACTTACTTAGCTTTTACAAGTTCCTTTACAATCTCAATCACTTGCACAAGGTATTCCTCAAATTCCAATAAGGTAGACTGTGTATGGCATGGCACAGTCTATATCGAACCCTCTTTATCATGGGACAATGCAAACTCCTATTGAGCAACAATATAGACCTAATCAAGGTATTCCTTAAGTTCCTTGTCAAGGCTAGCAAATTCATGGTTACCTTGGGGTTTGTCAACAAGGTCACTTATATTTTGGAAATCAGAATCCTCCTTATTCTGGCAACCAGGTTCCTTAGTAGCAAAACCCTCCTTATACAAGAATGCAACTGCCTGTTGCCTAGGCTATTCCTTCATGTCCAGGTCATTCTCCACCAGAATTTAATCAACAGTTGCCTTTTGTGACCACTCTCAAGTTGCCATATTTGACTGAGCTCACCAATGACCCCATCACTCATTCGCCTTGGTGGTTGATTATTCCTACCAAATTGCCTTCAGATATCTCTAAATTCAATGGGAATCTAGGAGGAGCCCCTAGACGCATGTCATGATGTATCATTTATGGTGTTCATTGTAACAACACTGGTGAAAATTCCATGTAATAAAAGTTAAAAATAATAACCACGGTCGATGGTACACTTATTCCAAGCTGAACCTTTGGCAAGATATCCTAGGGGGGTGTTCATTTGGTTGTTTATGGCTAAGGAAATTGGCAAAGGCAATGGCTAAGGATTTGGAAAGGCAAAATAGCATTTTTGGCACAATTATTTATGAAAATAATGGAAATTAAGAGAAAAAGGAGGTGAAAGGTCACAAGTTGAATGTGAGGAGGAAAATCAAGGAAAATAATGGAAAATGAAGAAAATAATGGCCTCATCCATAAAAAGGCTTCTGAGGATCAATTGGTAACCTTTTGTCAGTTCAGTGTTGGGGCACTCTCATTATTCTCTCTCTTTCATACTCTTGGACACTTAGAGTTTCTTGGAGCACTTTGGCATCAGAGCAAGAAAGGCAAAGAAGGAAAGAGCAATCAAATATCAAGTAGGGAAGGGCAAGATCAAGAGGCTACAATAGGCTTCATTGCAGGTATAAAATTGCATGGGTATTTCCCTTGCTACATTTGGCATGCATGGGATTGCATGTGTTTCTTTTCTACCATGGCATGGAATTTTCCAGGTGTGACAGTATTTTCAGCCTAACCTTTCCATTTCCTGATAGCTTTGATGAGATGGGTTCTCTCATTCAGTTAATGTGGGATGGTCGGATTAGATTCGAAGCTGAGTGGGGTGGATCTCTGAATTGACAAGCACATGGTGTAGTGGTCCCAAATCCAGAATGAGCATCATGAAGCCATTGGCCTAGTAACCCCTTAACCTGACTGTGGGTTGTGGTAAAGCCAGATTGTGTGCCTCAGTGGCCCTAGGAATCCTTGTCGGTCAATGGTGGGATATACGGTAAAGCCAAGAGGTGGATTTTTTCTCTGTTGGGCCTAGTGATTTCGGGATGGAATGCACGGTAAATCCTGGAGAGTATGTCTTGGTGTAGGGCCTAGTGATCCCTGGATCGAACTGTGGATGCATAGTAAAGCCTAAGAGACCAGGAGGCACTCAAATTCCTCACGGTGTATGCGGAGAACCCCGGTGGCATCCATGTTGATTGGTGTTTTTTATGTGTTCTATGAGTCCCACATTCATGCTTGGAATATGGCATGGGGGTGATTGGTTGAAGAGAGACTTGGCTCAACCAATCTATGGTCGGGTGGAATGTGGTAGTCCCATCTCCAGTTGAATCATTGCATTCATTAATGAGAAATTAACTCCCTTGATTTTCATGTGTAAATGTATTGATGTATATATGGATTGTGATGGTTGGTATGTTCCTATTATGCTGGTTATATGTATATTTTATGACAACATCTATGTATGGCTCTTAACATGTTTTTAGTTGTATATGAATGGATAATGTGTCTATGACCTAATAGATGATAATGCAACAAATGACATGAGGGAACAATGGTTCATAGCGATTCTCAGATAAGTATGAGATTCCTACACTTAATTCTGTTGTTTACAACTGTAGGTTACATCTTGATGATATGTTTGACAAAATGCATGTCATGGATAGTAGAGGCCTAGTTAAGGTCTTGTTGATATTATTGCTTTTGCTTCATTATTCCCCTATACTTTTACTCATTCTAAGCTATCATTCCATTATGGACAGTGGCCTGGAATATGGGCCTAAAAAAGTGGCTTAAATCTCGGAGTCGTTGGCACATAACTGGAAACTTGGGTCTCTAGTCACTGGCAGGCATGCCTATGAGAGTGACTTTAGGTTCTAGTCGTTCCCTTACCCATAACATGAGAGAAACTATGGCCTAAGAGATCCACAACAACAATGGGACCTAGGGACAGGTTGTCTAAGTGGCTGACATGTCTCCTGAGGGTTATGTTGATGATGTTGGATAATTGTATGTGATGTTCCGTCGATTCCACTTCCTTAAGTTCACATAGGAGGTCAAATCTGATTATAGTAGCTTCTCGTCTCATGTTTACCCCGGTTGGCATGGTTACTTGGGTGGATGTGGGAGGAGGGTGTTACAGAGTGGTATCCGAGCATGGTTCAACTCTCGGATTGGATGGGCAGTGTGCATTGGTCATGCATGTATGTCAATTGTATGTGTGTCTCTTATACTCACATTTCATGTGCTTGTTGCATTGACTTGATGATTGATTATGGTTGTAGTATGGTTATCATGGAGGATTTGATATTGATTTCGTGAAATATATTGTCATGAGTACGTGACTGGTTGCATATGGATTATATGTCGCTTACATGTTGATTTTATGTCACTTACTTACATCCTTGTATGTTAGGTTACATTTTTTTTATTACATGTGTCATTCTTGTAGGTTGTTTACAAGAATTGATAGCGTATGCTCGACTACATGTGTTTTTGTGTATGTGTAGTTGGTTAAGCATTGCTTATGCATATTGTTGGTTGCATGTGGCAATGTGTACAATGGAGTAATGGTTGTTGTTGTCATGCATGATGTCATAGTATGCATTGTTGATATGGTCTTGCATTAATGACTGGACCCTAGTTAGAGTGATGTTTATGTGTTGATACATTTATTTGTCTATGTCTATATGTTGTTATGATTATGTTATACATGTATCACGCTAATTTGGTGATCTTCTAGACAAGATATCCTCCCCAAGCTATACTAAGGTATGTTGGTTTTTTGTGATTTGGTTTATCTAACATATTATGCATTGCAAGAAGAAAGAGATCAAATGGCTAGCAATGTGGTAGACTATGTAGAATCCCCCTATGCATTAGATGAGTAGCGTGGTGAGGGGCATGCTTCTGATTTGGCTGATTCATTGAGAAGCTTGAAGGAAGAGATAAGGATTTATAAGGAAAATAATGACTGGATCATACAAGCACAATAGAAACAAGCAGAGGTTAATGCTATACTTCTTAGGAGTTTGTCAGAATTACAACGACATGGGCTGATTTGGATAAGCCATGGACATGAGGATGGAACTAATGGGGCATATGGCAGTAGGTCTCCTAGTAGACATAGGTCAATAGATCCGATACAATGAGAGATGGCATGTTGTTGGACACTCCAGACAGGAGGGGTGATGTGTACATGTACTATTCTAGTTCTGGTTCTAATAGACATCATGATCGTCATCGCTATCATCACTAAAGGAGGAATGATAGGGGATACTTTCCGATTGAATTCAAGAAAGCAAAACCACCTACTTTTGATGGAGCTGTGAACAATCTGAATGATGTAGAGGCTTGGATATTTGGGATGAACAAATTATTTACATTTCATGAGTACATAAATAACATGAAGGCCAGAAATAGTTATCTTCAACTTGAAAGGTAAAGCAGACATCTAGTGGGAAGATATTAACCAGGTTAGAGATATCCAGACAGATGACTTGAGTTGGTGGGAGTTCAAGAGGCTTTTCAGAAAGAAATACTTGTCAGAAAGGTACTATGATAGTAAAGTTAAGGAATTATATGAGCAAAAGAGTGGGATCAATGACAAAAGAAAAGTACACGACCATGGTTCTGGAGCTATTGAGGTATGTACTATATCTTACTAATGAAAAGGCTAAAGTTCAGAGATTTATCAGTGGTGTAACAACCCTGGTGAAAATTCCATGTAATAAAAGTTAAAAACAATAATCACAGATGAATGGGACACTTATTCCAAGCAGAACATTGGGCAAGACATTGTAGGGGGTGTTCATTTGGTTGTTTATGGCTAAGGAAATTGAAAAAGGCAATGACTAAGGGTTTGGAAAGGAAAAATGGCATTTTTGGCACAATTATTTATGAAAATAATGGAAATTAGGAGAAAAAGGAGGTTAAAGGTCACAGGTTGCATGCGAGGAGGAAAATGAAGAAAATAGATGCCTCATTCATAAAAGGATTTTGAGGATTAGTTGGTAACCTTTTGTTAGTTTATCTTTGGAGCTCTTTCAGTATTCTCTCTCTCTCTCTCATACTCTTGGACACTTAGAGTTTTCTTGGAGCACTTTGGCATTGGAGCAAGAAAGGCAAAGAAGGAAAGAGGAAGCAAAGATCAAGCAGGGAAAGGCAAGATAAAGCAGCTACGACAGGCTTCATTGTAGGTATCGACTTGCATGTGTATTTTCCTTGCTAGAATTGGCATGCATGGGTTGCATGTGTTTCTTTTCTACCATGGCATTGTTTTTTCCAGGTGTGACAGTATTTTCAGCCTAGCCTTGCCATTTCTTGATAGATTTGATGATATGGGTTCTCTCATTTGATTTATGTGGGATGGCCGGATTGGATTCGAGGCTGAGTGGGGTGGATCTCCAAATTGACAAACACATGGTCTAGTGGTCCATTGGGGCTAGTGATTTTGGGATGGAATGCATAGTAAAGCTTGGAGAGTATGTCTTAACGTAGGGCCTAGTGATCCCTGGATCAGACTACAGATGCACGTTAAAGCCTGAGAGACTAGGAGGTACTCAAATTCCCCACGGTGTAGGTGGAGAAATTTAGTGGCATCCGTATTAATTGGTGTTTTTGATGTGTTCTATGAGTCCCACCTTCATGCTTGGAATATGGCATGGCGGTGATTGGCTGAAGAGAGAGTTGGCTCAGCCAATCCGTAGTCGGGTGGGATGTGGTAGTCCCATCACCGCTTGGTTCATTGCATTGATTAATGAGAAATTCATTCCATTGATTTTCATGTGTAAATTACTGGTGTATATATGGATTTTGATGATTGATATGTTTATTGTATTTATGTCCCTATTATGCTGGTTATATGCACATTTATGACAACAACTATGTATGGCTCTTATCATGTTTTTACTTGTATATGAATGGATAATGTGTTTATTACCTAATAGATGAATATGCAACAAATTAAATGAGGGAATAATGGTTTATAATGATTCTCATATAAGTATGAGACCCCTACACTTAATTTCATTGTTTACACATGTAGGTTACACGTCGATGATATGTTTAACGAAATGTCTATCATGGCTAGTAGGGGTCTTGTTAAGGTCTTGCTGAGCTTATTCCTTTTCCATAATTGTTTCCCTGTAATTTTATGGATTTCAAGCTTTCATTCCATTCAGGGCAGTGGCCTATGCTCTTGGCCTAAAAAAGTGGCTTAAATCCCGAGGCCGCTGGCACAACTAGAAAGTTTTTTCCATAGTCGCTGGCATGCAAGACTATGAGAGAAACTTTAGGTCTCTAGTCACTCCCTTTCCCATAGCATGAGAGTGACTATGGCCTCAGAGGTCCAAAATAATAGTGGGACCTAGGGAAAGGTTGTCTCAGTGGCTGACTTTCTCCTGAGGGTTTTGTTGATGATGTTGGATGACTGTGTGTGATGTTTCGTCAATTCCACTTCCTTAAGGTTACCTACGAGGTTGAATCTTATCATAGTAGCTTCTCGTCTCATGTTTCACCCAGTTGGTATGGTTACTTGAGTGGATGTGGGAAGAGGGTGTTACAGAATGGTATCAAAGCATGGTTCAACTCTTGGACTGGATGGGTTGAATGTGTTAGTCATGCATGTGTGCCTCTTACACTTATATACTTGTTGCAATTGCTTGACGTTGGATTAGGTTTTTATTATGGTTATCATGGAGAATTTGATGTTGATTTCGTGAAGAGTATTTGACATGAGTATGTGACTAACTGTATCTGGTTATTTGTCGCTTATATGTTGATTTTATGTCACCTACTTACATCCTTTTATGTTAGGTTACAGTTTGAATATTTTGATTCCATGTATCAATCTTATAGGTCGATTGAAGAATTGATAGATTATGTTTGACTACATATATTTATGCATATTTGTAGTTGGCTAGGCATTGCTTATGCATATTGCCAGTTGCATGTAGCAATGCATATAATGGAGTGATGGTTGTTGTAATGCATGAGGTCATAGCATGCATTGTGGATATGGCCTTGCATTGAGGACTAGATCCTAGCTAGAGTGATGTTTATGTGTTGATGCACTTACTTGTTGTATATCTATATGGTATTATGTCTATGTTATACGTGTATCATGCTGATTTGGTGATCTTGCAAACAAGGTATCCTCCCCAAGCTATACTGAGGTATGTTGATTTATTGTGATTTGGTTTATCTGACATATTATGCATTGTAGGAAGAGAAAGATAAAATGGCTAGCAAGGTGGTAGATTATGTAGAATCTCCCAATGCATCAAATGAGCAACGTGGTGTGGGGCATACTTCTTATTTTGCTGATACATTGAGAAGCTTGAAGGAAGAGATAAGGAACTATAAGGCAGATAATGATCAGATCGTACAGCCATAAGAGAAGCAAGCAGAGGTTAATGATATACATCTTCAGAGTTTGTCAAAAATGCAGTGACAAGGGCCACTTCGGATCAGCCATGCACATGAGGATGGGACTAATGGAGAATATGGTAGTAGATATCCTGGTAGACACAAGTTGGATAGATCTGATATGGTGAAATATGGCAGGTTATTGGACACTCCGAAAAGGAGGGGCGATGAGTACAGGTATTATTCTAGTTCTATTTATGATAGACACCATGATCATCGTCATTATCATCCTTACAGGAGGAATGATAGGGTATAATTATTGGATGACTTCAAGAAAGGAAAACCACCTACTTTTGATAGAGATGTGAAGAATCTAAAAGATGCAAAGGCTTTGATACTTGGGATAGTACACAGATAACAAAAGGCTAGAATAACTATCTTCCACTTGAAAGGTAAAGTAGACATCTGGTGGGAAGATGTTAAGCGGGTCAGAAACATCATGACATATGACTTGAGTTGGTGGGAGTTCAAGAGGTTTTTTAGGAAGAAGTACTTGTCAGAGAGGTACTACGACAGTAAGGTTAAATAATTCTATGAGTTAAAGATGGGATCAATGACAAATGAAGAGTACACGACCAAGTTTCTGGAACTATTAAGGTATGTACTGTATCTTACAAATGAGAAGGATAAAGTTCAGAGATTTGTCATTTGTTTGGCATTAGTATTTAGAGATCGGATTGAGTATGATAAGCCTCGGTCACTCGAGGAAGTCATTGGGAAACTGAAGCATTTCTATGAGAAATCAAAGCATAAGAATGAATCTCAGCATGGATGGAAGGGAAAGGACAAAGGTAGAGGTATGGAAGCCTAAGAGGACAAGGCCTCATAATGTAGATGGGAAAGAAAATATGGCGCTGGAAAAGAAGTTTAATGTAGCTAGATATGGGCATGGGTCATAGTACCAATGACACAAAGGTGAGGGCATTGGTGGGTTGGAGTGTTGGACATGTGGTGAAGAGCACCTTAAGAGAGATTGTTTGCAACATCAGGGTGGAAAACCTAAGATATATAGTGCACAGGAGGCACAGACTGTTGGGGATGTTGGTAAGAGTATTCCATGTATCTATGCAAAAGTGGACAACAGAGAGGCAAAACACCAGGCATCTATCATTAAGATGGACGGTAAGATTTGTGATCAAGTTATTTCTATTTTGATTGAACCTGGATCTAGTTCTAGCTATGTTAGTCTTGACTTGGTGGATAAGTGTGGTTTGAATAAGGAATTGCATGCAGAATCTTGGTTAGTGCAATTGGATACAGGTACAAAGAAGCGAGTTCATCATTGGGTAGGAGCTTGCACATTTGATTTAAATGGTATGCCTATAGCAACACATTTGAATGTATTATCATTGGGATCGTATAGTATGTTGTTGGGCATGGATTGGTTATATCTACATAGAACCAAGGTAGGCTGCTATGATAAAGTCATTGAGTGTGTTAATGCTAATGGAGAACCAAGAGTCTTGCAAGGTAAGAAGAAATCCTCATCAGTTAAGATGGTGACAACTATGCAAGCAAAGCGTAGTCACAGGAAAGGGTGCAAGATATTTGTAGTACACATTTCTAGTGATAAGGGTAAGGAGGTTGAGGATGAAAATGTGTTGAACATATATCTAGTGTTGTAGCAGTTTCAGGATGTAATCCCCAAGGACATTACAGAGTTGTCACCTCATAGCGAGGTAGACTTTTCGATTGGGTTAGTGCCATAGGAAGCTCCAACATTGAAAACACCTTACAGGATGAGAAAAGCTGATTTGGTTGAGTTAAAATTACAGTAGAAGGAAATGTTGGATAAGGGATACATTAGGCCAAGTGTATAACCTTGGGGCACACTGATATTGTTCATGAAGAAGAAAGATGGTACTCTCAGATTATGCATTGATTATAGGTGGTTGAACAAAGTGACTATCAAGAACAAATATCATTTTTTGAGGATTGATGACTTTTTCGATCAGTTGAAGGGAGCAACAGTGTTCTCGAAGATTGACTTGAGATTCGTTTACCATCAGGTACGCATCAAAGAGGAGGAAATTTACAAGACTGCATTTAGAACCAGGTATGGGAATTATGAGTTTGTTGTTGTTCCATTTGGCTTAACTAATGCTCCAGCTACATTAATGTGTTTGATGAATAATGTGTTCCGTCCATATTTGGATAAGTTTGTTACTGTGTTCATTGATGATATACTCGTATATTCTAAAAATGAGGAAGAGCAAGCGGAACGCTTAGCAACAGTATTGAGGTTGTTGAGAGAGCATCAGTTGTATGTTAAGCTTAGCAAGTGCAGTTTCCTTCAGACTGAGATACACTACTTGGGGCATGTTATCTCCAAGGAGGGCATTGTAGTAGACTCAGAGAATATAAGGGCCATCATGGAGTGGGTAGCTCCTAAGAATGTGGATTAGGTGAGATCTTTCATTGTTTTGGCAGGCTATTATAGGAGGTTCCTCAGGAACTTCTCACAGGTTGCTTATCCCATTACATCATTGCAAGGAAAGATAAGAAGTTTGAATGGACAAAGTAGTGTGAAGCTAGCTTTGAGCAACTTAAGCAGTTGTTGACGCATGCACCAATACTACATATTGCAGATTTAGACAAAGAGTTTGTGATATGCATAGATGCTTGCAAGAGAGGGATTGGTGGAGTCCTTATGCAGGATGGACAAGTGGTATGTTATGAGTCCCAAAAAATAAATGTGCACGAGCAGAACTACCCGACACATGACCTTGAGTTAGCAACGATTATACATGCACTGAAGATGTGGAGGCATTATCTTCTTGGCGGGCGGTTTGTGCTTATGAGTGATCACATTAGGTTGAGGTTTTTGTTTGACCAGTCAAATATGAACGTCGGGTAGGCTAGATGGTTGGCCACAATCAATGAGTTTGATTTCGAGATCAGGTACATCAAAGGTAAAGAGAACATGGTGGTAGATGCTCTTAGTAGACAGGTACAGGTACATCTCTTAGCAGTTGTGAGCTCCTATGGGACAGACTTACAAGGTAGGACCTTGCAGGCAAGCAACAAGATGCCAGATATATGGAGATTGTGCACATGTTGCAGCAGTGTGATAGTACAGGTATAGGTACATGTACACGTACAGGTTCAAGTGGCAGTACAGGTATAGGTGTAGGTGCACAGGGCATGGACTATAGTCTTACGGCAGATGGATTGGTCAAGTTCTGAGACATGATATATGTACCAGATAGCAGTGAGCTCAAGAAGGTGATCTTGATGGAATTTCATGTGAAGCCATATTCAGGTCACCCAGGTTATTAGAAGACACTGATGACGGTGAAGAGGTATTATTTTTGGACAAATTTGAAGGGGGATGTAGCAGAGTTTGTGGCTAGATACTTCGATTATCAGTGAGTGAAAGCAAAGTGTAAACATCCAAGTGGACTTCTACAACTGATCATGATTCTAGAGTGGAGATGGGGGGTTATTTCCATGGATTTCATCACAGATAATGAGACAACATGATTCCATTGTGGTCATTGTGGACAAGTTAACAAAGGTTGCACACTTCATTCCGATGAAGTCTATGTTCTCAGCTAGTGATGTGGCACAGGTGTCCATAAGAGATGTGGTTAGAATACATGGTGTTCTGAAGAATATTATGTTAGATAGGGATGCAAAGTTCACTTCCAGGTTTTGGAAGGAATTATTTGTAGGTTTGGGCATAGAGTTGGCCTTCAACACAACTTATCATCTGCAGACAGATGGACAGATAGAGAGGGTCGACAGGATATTGTAGGACATGTTGAGGATGTATGTGATGCATCAGCAGTGGAAGTGGTAAGAGTATCTCCCTTTGGTAGAGTTCACATAAAACAATGGTTATCAGGAGTCATTTAGGATGAGTCCTTTTGAGGCATTGCATGGGCGGAGTTGTAACACTCCCATTAGTTTGAGTGATCTAGTTAGCAAAGTATTGATTAGACCAGATATGTTGGCAAACATGGAATAGGAGATGCAGGTGATCAAGAAGAATCTCAAGGAAGCATAGGATAGGCATAAGAGTTATGCAGATAGGAACAAATTGTTCAAGGAGTTCCAGGTTTGGGAATAGGTGTACTTTTGCATCAAACAGAAGAAGAGATTGTTGTAGAATGGATGATGTGCCAAGCTGGCACCACGGTTTTGTGGACCCTTCAATATCAGTAAGAGGATTGGGCCAGTAGCCTATCAACTTGCACTGCCTCCCACAGTGAAAGTACACCAAGTTTTCCATGTATCTTTGCTTAAGAAGTATGTTAAGGATGTCTATCATGTAATTAACTAGTTTGTATTGCAGGTGGAACCAGATGGAGAATTCTAGTCGGATCCTCAGTGTATATTACAAAAAAAAGTGCTCATGCTCTGGAACCGAGCAATCGAACAAGTTAAAGTGCAATGGAAGCACTTTGGGCGCGATGAAGCTACATGGGAGATGGCGGATCAGATGCAGGCCATGTATCCTTCCTTGTTTGTTGGTTGAGGCAAAGTAGCTTGACATGGTGGTTTGGTATATGCTTTATGGTGGTTCAATATATGCTATATGATATTCTGATATGTGCTTAGATATGATGACTAGTATATGTTTCATATATTTTTTGTTATATGGTTTGACATATGTTTTAGTATCTATATTTATGGTGATGTTGCTATATGTACCCATGTGTATGAATGTAAATATCGTAACGAGTTGTGTTATAAAGCTCCACTATGCAGTATGGGTGTCATGTCATTATCGTTATGTTATCATGTTATTATGCTGTCATGTGGTGTTATGATGTCATGTGGATTGGCACTCAGTAAGATGATCATTGTAAATACCGTAATGAGTTGTGATATACAGCGTCGTTATGCAGTATGTTATCATGTTGTCATGATGTTTTGTTTTGAGTAGATATTTCATTGTAAATATTGCATCGAGTTGTGTTATAAAGCTCCATGAGCAATATGTCTTCTTTCAGTAGGTTGTTGAGGTATATGAGTGATTGAACACTGAGGACGTGTCCCCCAAGGGGAAGGGTTCTATAATAGCCCTTGTGAAAATTCCATGTAATAAAAGTTAAAAACAATAACCACAGATGAATGGGATGCTTATTCCAAGCTGAATGTGGGAAAGACATCCTAGGGGGTGTTCATTTGTTTGTTTATGACTAACGAAATTGGCAAAGGCAATGGCTAAGGGTTTGGAAAGACAAAATGGTATTTTTGGCACAATTATTTACGAAAATAATGGAAATTAGGAGAAAAAGGAGGTGAAAGGTCACAGGTTGCATGTGAGGAGGAAAATGAAGGAAAATAATAGAAAATGAAGAAAATAGAGGCCTCATTCATAAAAAAAACTTATGAGGATCAGTTGGTAACCTTTTGTCAGTTTAACTTTGGAGCTCTTTCATTATTCTCTCTCTCTCATACTCTTGGACACATAGAGTTTTCTTGGAGCACTTTGACATTGGAGCAAGAAAGGCAAAGAAAGCAAGAGGAAGCAAAGATCAAGCAGGGAAAGGCAGGATCAAGCAGCTACAATAGGCTTCATTGCAGGTATCGACTTGCATGTGTATTTTCCTTGCTAGATTTGGCATGCATGGGATTGCATGTGTTTCTTTTCTACCATGGCATGGGTTTTTCCAGGTGTGACAATATTTTGATCCCAGCCTTGCCATCTCATGATAGCTTTGATGAGATGGTTTCTCTCATTCGATTTATGTGGCATGGGTGGATTAGATTCGAAGTTGAGTGGGGTGGATCTATGAATTGGTAAATATACAGTGTAGTGGTCCCTGAACCAGATTAAGGATGCACAAATCCATTGGCCTAGTAACCCCTGAACCGGACTATGGGTTAGAGTAAAGCTAGATTGTGTGCCTTGGTGGGCCTAGGAATCCTTGTTGGTGAATGGCAGGTTATACAGTAAAGCCAAGAGGTGGATTTTCTCTCCATTGGGCCTAGTGATTCCAGGATGGAATGTACAGTAAATCCTAGAGAGTATGTCTCGGTGTAGGGCCTAGTGATCCATGGATCAGACTATAGGTGCACGGTAAAGCCTGAGAGACTAGGAGGCACTCAAATTCCTCACGGTGCGGGTGGAGAACTCTCATGGCATCCACATTCATTGGTGTTTTTGATATGTTTGATGAGTCCCACATTCATGCTTGGAATATGGCATGGGGGTGATTGGCTGAAGAGAGACTTGGCTCAGCCAATCTATGATCGGGTGGAACATGGTAGTCCCATCACTGATTGGTTCATTGCATTGATTAATGAGAAATTAATTCCATTTATTTTCATGTGTAAACTTACTGGTGTATATGGATTTTGATGGCTGATATGTTTAATGTATTTATGTCCCTATTATGCTGGTTATATGCACATTTTATGACAACAACTATGTATGGCTCTCAGCATTTTTTTACTTGTATATGAACAGATAATGTGTCTATGACCTAATAGATGAATATGCAACAACTTACATGAGGTAACAATGGTTTATAACGATTCTAATATAAGTATGAGATCCCTACACTTAATTTTGTTGTTTACACTTGTAGGTTACATGTCAATGATATGTTTGACGAAATGTTTGTCATGGCTAGTAGGGATTTGGTTAAGGTCTTGTTAAGCTTATTACTTTTTCATCATTGTTTCCCTGTACTTTTATGGATTTCAAGCTTTCATTCCATTATGGGCAGTGGCCTGGGCTTTGGGCCTGAAAAAGTTGCTTAAATCCTAGGGTCGTTAACACAAAACTGGCAAGTTTGGTCCATAGTCACTAGCATGTAGGCGTATGACAGTGACTTTAGGTCTTTGGTCGCTCCCTTGCCCATAACATGAGAGCGACCATGGCCTCAGAGGTCTAGAACAACAGTGGGACCTGTTAGCACTTGAGATTTCACCGAGGTTGAGATAGACAAACCTCAAAGCTACATCAAACCATTTCACCTCGTAGCTAGCCCTACGAGGTATGAGAAGGCTCTCTCGGGTCAAA
>APFE031390529.1:69253-100562 GCA_000404065.3 Pinus taeda | reverse complement strand
TGATCGAACGAAGCATATCAATACTAAATATCATCTGATTCGACATCATGTTGAGGCCAAAACAATCCATCTCCATCATTGTTCCACAAATGAGAAAATTGCAAACATCTTCACCAAAGCACTTGGAAGGGAAAAGCTTGAACAATTCAGAATGAAGCTTGGACTCACCAACATACCTTCAGATTAAGGGGGGGAATGTTGACACCTAATCTTCATGATTGGGAATTTTATGTAAATAAATAAATTGGGAAGGTGAACAGTCATCGGGAGATGAACTGAACAACCACTCCCTATTGTATATAACAATGGGTTACCTATGGAATAATAGACGAATCAGTTGTTTGTTTTGTGGAGTTACTTGCTGGCTTGACATAATCATTGACCTATGTCAATATAGCGGTGTATGATTTCTAGGAAGAAAAAGCATACAAAATGAAATGATTTGAAAAATTCAAAGTTGCTAAAGAGGGAGAATTTATGAATGCTTGTTTAATCAAATTAAAAGCTTCATGTTCTATGTGTCCCCATTTAAAAAGATAATTTTTCTTAATCATAGATTGAAGAGGTAAAATGATTCATGAGAATTTAGGGACAAATCTTTTAACAAAATTTATCTATCCTAGGAAAGATTGCATGGATTTTTTGTTATGGGGTAAAGGAATCTCAGAGATTTCTCTTATTCTATCAGGTTCAATTTGAATCCCTACTTTAGATACAATGAATCCAGGGAGTTTTCCTTCACTTAACGCAAAGAAAGATTTCTTGGGATTAAGAGAGATTCCATGCCTCTGACAACGCTCAAAGATTTGTTTTAAATTTCTCAGGTGATTGTTGCACTTTTTGGAATATAAAATTATATCATCTAAGTATATTACAACTAATTTGTTTACTAAGCCTTCGAAAGCTATGTCCATGGCTCTTTGAAAAGTTGCACTAGCATTGATTAGTCCAAATGACATATTTTGATAAGCATAAGTGCCCCATTTTGTTCTAAATGTAGTTTTTATTGGTCATCTGGATGTACTAGAATCTGATTATAACCTGAGATTGCGGAAGTCTATACATATTCGAATATCACCATCTATTTTTATGATTGGAACAAGGTTAGAGACCCACCTTGAATGTTTGACAAGGAAAATAATATTGGCTTTCAGTAGTTGATTCAATTTAGATTTAATCTAATTTTATAAATTGGGATGGATCTTTCTCAATTTTTGATGCACAAGCTTTTCATCAAATGTCATGGGGATGGTATGTTGAATTATAGAATTTTCACATGTTTTAAGATCTTCATAGTTCCATGCAAAGACATTCTTATATTTCTTCAACAAATGTATAAAGGATGATTTTTCATCTGACATAAGACTAAGGCCTAGATTAATATTTTGAGGTTTAAAGTTAGTCCTAAGGTTAATCAATTCAAAACTCAGAGTTGAACTCTGACGTTTTGAATTGGTAGGTCATTTGAATCTGTCTGTAAGCTCATATAAATCTTCTAACTTTACTACAGACTTGGGTATAGCATTCTTGGTTGTTCCTTGCTTAAGCTGGTTGTCCTGCTGATCTTCATCGATTATCTGGTCATCATAAGAGCCCTCTGATGTCAAAAAGCTTATGATATCCGGATCATTATTAAAGACTCTCCAATTGGTGATAGTGTCAGGAATAGAAGGCCCAAAAATTAATTCAATAGAAAACCAATTAGGACTATAATCTTCTAGTGGAATGAGCTTGGAAGCCACATTAGCTAAAACATTGGCGCTTGCATTTTGGAGTCTCAGGATGGGGGAAATATTAAATGATGTAAATTTGGAAGTAAGGTCTTGGACTAAAGATTGATAATGTTTCAAATGTCCAGACAAACACTGTATAGTATTTCTTAGCTATTTTATCATAATTTTTGAATCTCCAAACACTTGAAGATGTTTGATATTAAGGTCGATGGCTTTATACAAACCTTGAACTAATGCTTCATATTCAACAGTGTTGTTTGTGCAATCAAATTCAAGTCTGCAAGCTAACATAGTCTTTTCCCCTTCTGGGCTAACTAATATGCATCCTGCTCCTGCTCCATCATTGGATTTAGATCCATCAAAAAATAATTTCCAAAATAAAGACCTAGCTACAAGTTTATGTACACAATTAACACACTTAGAAGTATTTGTTTAAGAACAGTTTTCAACTTGCGATAAAATAGAGTTTTCCAAGAAAGGTGAAGTATAAGCATTAAAATTTCCTAGAAAATATTCTACTAAGTAGTTTTCAATGATATTGTTGCTATACACAACTGGTTCATTTTCTCCTTCTAGCTCTGTGACAATGTACTTTTGATTTTTCATGATCAACCCTTCTTTGATTTGGCTTGCCATTATAGGGAAGCCCAATGTGAGATAGGAGTGAGTGCCAAAATAACCATGGAATTTTTCCCACCAATCTATATTAAGGATTAAGTCATAGAACTTGGGGATATCAGCTACAAGAATGTCAATGACTTGACAAACTTTAGGGTTTGACAAGAATCTGATAGTAACTTGATTAAGTTCTGCAACAACTTCGACTTGGGATTGATACAGTTGCGCGATGCGTACAATAGATTTTTGAGGCTGAACATTCAACTTTGCACAAACTATTCTTGGTCAAATGTTAGATGAAGCTCCAAAATCAACTAAAAAGTTGTGTAAGCTTCTATTAATAATTCCAAAAGTCAACAGAAATGGAGGAGTATGGGATTTAGATCTTCCTCCTATTAGATCAATATCAGTAGGATCGATTTTGTCTAAAGGGGTGCTAGGGGGTCTTCCCATTTATTGGGTAGCTTGCAAGACCACAATAGCAAGAAGAAGTGAAGTAGGTACTTCTTTAAGTTCCTTGAGGAGTAGCTTCTACTGATGTTTCAATTTTCTAAGCTCATAAAAGGTAATGATTGCCCTATTTTTTTCATATCATCATGAATATTATATTCCATTTCATCAGATAGTATCGAGGTTTTAGCTAGAGGTGAAGAATTTAGTTGAGAAGGAGTAGTTTGAGTGGATTTAGTTGAATATTTCATACCTGTAGTTTTTTCCTTAGAAGGTGGCATTGAAGCCTTCTACTTTCGATTTGTTTGTGGAAAATCAACATGGTTTTTACTTCGGGTGGCAACATGCAATGCTTCTTCTGTTTCTTTGTTGGGAAGTATAAAATCCCACATTCCTTGTAACTCTGCCACTTCTTCATCATCTGTTTGTTATTCATTTATTGAGATTTCATCTTCTTCCCCATCTGATTCAGCATTTGATATAGCTTTTGGGGGTTTAGGATCAGCAGGGGAATTCTTTTTATATGTTCTGAAAGATTTCTTTGAGGAAGTCTTTGCTACCTGTTTTTTGATATCAAGCATTTCATTACACATGGTTTTGAGGACATTTTGTAAACCCTCAAGATAAAAAGGATCTTTTGGTGGTCTTTCTTGGAGTCATCTCTAAAAGTCACTTTATTGGATCTTCATTCTTCCAATGTGTTTTTCTTATCTAAGGCTAGAATTCGTTTTTCTACATCTATTGCCTCTTTCATATTTTCTGCCAAAGTTGGTTTGGTAGCTCTATCGATGAAAATAGTTGTGTTTGAAGGGAGAGCAGAAATATACCACTCATTTTGGACTTCATCGCCGGGGTTGGATGTCGTTGTTATTTTATTTAGTAATTTATTAAAAGGAGAGTTGAATTCTTTAATTGGCTCTTTAGGCTCGCCTTTCAAATTGGAGAGATCATTGATTACGGTAGATGTGGATATGTCATCTTCAAATTTGGCTATGAATTTCTCTTGAAAGGCATCCCAACTATTAATAGAACCTGATGGTAATGAGAAGTAACATGATCCTGCTGCTCCTTGTAAAGTATATGGGAATAATCTTACAACTACATCTTATTCTACTACTCGATTTAAATTAATGAACAACATAAAATTGTTTATGTGTTCCTTAGCATGTAAGCCGTTATCAGGATTGAATTTTGGTAGCCATTTTGTTGGATGTGCTCACAATGGATTTAAAGGTTCCACCATCCTTACGGCTTTTGGATTTTTCCATGAACTTTGAGGCTTTTGTGCCATTGTTGGTATCTGTGGAGAGAAGGATGATCCAGTATTTGAAGGTGATTGGGTAGAGGAGGATGGAGTTACAGTACCTGTGTAAATAAGAATCTGGAGTTGTGAGGTGGGTGATTGGTCTTGTGATGATATGGATGGAATGAATGAAGATGATTGAGGTGTTGATGAAAGAACCTAACTATGAGATTCATATAGTGTCTTGTTAGCTTTCTTACGGCTTGGTGGAGGGAACACAAATAGTGGAATCCCAAACTTTTCACTTTGTCCCCTAGTTAACCATTGAGATGGTGTAAACTGAGAGGTAACACTAGCTTGGGGTGAATCATATTCTTATTGAGGTACCGAAATCCCATGTAATTTATGAATCAAATATTGGACTTTAAGGGCTTCAATAGACGAAGAATGATCTAGATTCTTTGGGATTTGAATAGTCGGCTCTGTGGGTTTCTTTAAAACTTCTCGTTTACAATTGGGAGATTTGGAATGCCATTGATAAGTTAGAGGTGATGGTGAGGGAGTTTTAATATTAGAATGAATTGTTAATTTGGATTTACCTGCCATTCAGGCCCTCCTTCTAGCACCAAAATGTTGAAGCCTTGAAAATCATTGCTTACAACGTGGGGGAAAACCACCCGGTCCAGACCTTGGTTGGCAGTTCGTTTTCCATTTGGTGTAGTGTTTTCGATTGGAGATAATGGGACCCATTTCCCAATAGAAATTATGATAGTGCTGATGCGGTGATATATGGTAGTTCGGAGGAATGTTTAAGCAAAGTAATCTATTCTAAACTAATAATCACATGCATATATCCTAGTTTTAAACACTATCTAACTATGGCTATATGCGGGAATAAAAGTAAACTATGAAATCTACAATAATTTCCTAGAGAAAAGATCATTCAACTGCAGTACGAAATGAAATCGTTTTAACAATGATTGTTTTGGATAGATAGTTAGTGAAAGCGATTGTGAAAGATATATTGCATAAGAAATTGTTCATGTATTCAACATGAAGTTTAGGCCATCACCATACAAAAGTGCATTAATGGTAACCAAGATTCAAACTTTCATACATAATGAATTTGAAGAAAAACTATTGCTTGATACATAAATAAAACAAAATCACAAGATAAAATTCTGATTTGTAATAATTTATGCTCATGTCTTTCAGCAATATCAACCTACTTCCAATCAATCCAACACCATCTAAGAGTACAAAAGTGAAATTTCAATAGAACATGCCAGATAAAATGAAAATAAATAATGTTCCATTCATTTCATTAGAACCTTCTCAAAGGTAAAAAAGTGCATGTTTTGAAGATTGTTTCTGATAAAATTCCTGGACCACTCTCTAAATTCATGAGAGGGGTTTAAATACTAAACTATAGTTCCTAAAATTATATTATTACAAAGAATAGTTGAGGAGGTTTAAACGACATTCCTCGGATTGTGCTAAATGAAACTTAAAAATAGAAATAAAATATCGTGACTAAATCCTTTACATTTTATCCTTAAGATCACGGATGTCCATCATTGTTTTACGCTGTGCCAGCTGGTCGATCACAGATTTCAACTACCCAGTGAATATAACATCGGTCAGTGTTGGCACCATTTTTTGTGTGGAAATGGTTAGGCATGGCAGGGACTTCCACTGGCTCTAAGGTTTGACTAGATATTTCTAGTATGCTTGCGAGTTTAGCCTGGTCATTTGCCTAATTGCTTCCTCCCTTTCTTTTTCCACGTGTCTCCACTATTATTTGAGTTGATTGACATTTGGAAGAAATCGTGGTACAATTTCTACGACCAAGTTGGTGCTATGTAAATCTTCATTGGTATTTTCAATAATGTTGTTTGTTGTTGCAACTACGACCATTGTTGCCCTTTCTTCTTTGAGTCAAGAATCCCAGTCTGTAAACAAAATTTATTTATGTGATTCCTCTAGTTTCGATAAATCAGACTTCCTCCCATCCTCTGAGTCCTACCACATGATAAAGTCAGAAATCATTTTTAAAATTGCCTCATATTCAAGCCTCATGTCAACTACTTAGCTTGTCAGTGTGTCACTAATCTCGCAATAAGGACTTAACTGTGAGATTCTCTGGCATTGAAGTTCTTTTTGGTACATTAGCTAGGAGTTAAGGCTGAGTGCTTCTATTATGAACTGATCAATTTGTGGATTTTTCTTATACTTATATGTTATGGCTTGTATCCACGCATTCTTTTCTGCTAGGCTAGCCTAATGTTTTATTTGCATCTGTTGGAATAATTTTTGGAGCTTGGTCATTTGTAACTCTACTTGTTGGTTAGATTTTTCCTACTCTAACTGTTGTTACAACAACAAAATTTTATTTTCGTTTTCTCTAAGCAATGCTTGGACCTCTGGTGCTTTGTCAATAGTTGCTCTTGTTAGTGTCAGTATATTCATCCCTCCATCAGAGATCAAATCCTCTTGTTGCATTTCATATTAGGTGTCCCGCCTAATCAGATGCATTCCATTAGGCGCATGGATCATCTAATGGTAGTGGCTTCTCCTACAGTTTCCCTCATGTCATTTACCTAGTGGCTCATGTTTATTCATAAAAAAATATATCCAATCACCTTTTTGTCTTAAAATTGCAAAAGTCTTTTCTAGGGTTTCATTGACATTAGGTCTAGGGTTTCATTAGGGTTTCCTTAAAAAAGGTTTCAAAATGTCCAATAATAGTCAGCAGTCACATGAGGAGGTTCCAATATCAATAAAGTTTATAATCAAGTGCTCAAAGATGTATTTTCCTCAAAAATCTGTTTTGAGGAAAAACAGAGTATTTTAGATTTTATTGTACAAACTTATGTAATTTCATCTCCTTCATATGTAAATCACTTCACCTGCAACCTTGGTCACTTTCCCTAGCTTCAGTAGCTCCAACCCCTTACAAAGCACACAAACACAAGTCATTAAATTCATCACAAGCTCAAATAAAGTGAAAAAGCTCAAAAACAGAGTTAAAAAAAATAAAGTCATATTCTAAACATTATGAAAGTGTGTTTTAGAACCAAAAAATTAAAAGCTCCTTGTATATAATTATTTCCCGCAATTGAAAGGCGCATTGGCATTCAAAGACAAGGTTTGGGCAAAGAAAAGCCGTGTTTTATAGAAAACAAGAGAAATTTGAAGAAAACTGCATGAGTTCAGAGGTGCAGCGCACTAGGCAAGTGATGTGGCACACATAGTAGGCACGGCGCATAGGGCCGCAATTTCCAGTGTAAAAGTTAACGGGTGTGGTGCATAGGGCCGTGATTTCCAGTGTAAAAGTTAACGGGTGCGACGCTTACAAAGGGCGTGGCGCGTTCGGTTTGAGGTGCGGCTCATAGAGCTGGCAAGCCCGAATTCTTCAACAACTCACTCCAAAACACCCAAAGCACTTGGATCTTCATTTGTGCAAGTAGGTTGAGCCTTTATCACTGCTAGTAAACAATTTTTCATACAATTTATGGTGGTCGTCTTATGGTGGTTGTGTTAACCAAAATCAAACCCTACCTCTCTCTTAAAGGAAAACAATGCTTAGAGTTTGTATTGATATTTTGGCTGCCAAGTCAATCTTGTCATTCCCTCACCTTTCCACTCCCTCACTTATTTTCCTAGTTTATTCCCCTATTTCCTAATTCTCATATTCCAAAAAACTCACATATCCCTATCCCCCAATCCCATTCTCCCCAAAATCCTAAATATAATTCCCAAAACCCTAGTGTTATACCCAAAACTCCCAAACTACTTGCTAATCCCCTGTTCCCCTAACTAAACCATGTCCCTACAATCCCAAAAATCTCTCATTTTTTCCTCCCTCTATAGTCCCTTATATTACTTTTCGCTTGGTGGCAGAAATAAAAAAATACCATAAATTTCCTATTCCTCATCAAGACAGCTCACCCACTAGCAGAGATGGAATCTGATCCCTCATATGATCATGAAGAGGAGACACACAGTGACTCACCTACAGAGCTACATGCACCCAGGAGACCTCATAGAGGTGGCAAACATATTCGAGAAGAACCAACCACTCTTGCTGAGTTACAGGCCTGCCCTCTCGCCATCACTTGTTTTCAACACCAGTCCTGCTATGAATTTTGTGAGAAGGTTGCTAGAATTCAGTTTCACCATAAGTTTTCCCGCTTGTTTGTGCTTCATTTACATGATGATCAACCCACTCTAGCTGGTGTAACCTTCACTTTAATACCAGAATCTATTACACTAGCAACCGGTATTCCTAACATTAGAGAGAAATGGAACAAGAGGTAGCAAATTGGTAGGCATCATTATGAACCATACATCAAGCCCGGTTATTTGAGAAAACTGAGGAGAGTGTTTCCTTTTCGGTACCTCAATGATTCTTACGCTTCTTTGATGAAACTGATAATGAAGTATTTCAGTTGGGAGGGTCGGTTTTCCCGTTTATATGCCTATCATATCAGGTTGTTGATGCATTTTACCAGGGTGAGGATGATGAACCTCCCGTACTTTATGTGCCAAAATATTGAGAAGATGACCACCCTAATGTAGCACAAGACCCCTGAGCAGCAGTTCAACAGTATTTACTATGTTGCTCTTATTAAAATTGTCGTCATCCATCAGCTTGGCTTGCAGGGCATCACTTGGGAGGACTTCATTTCTTGTGATTTTTTCATAGCTCCTCAGGGACCTTCAGAGGATTTGCATGAGATAGGTGGACCTTCTTACCAGCATGAGGGTCATGAGACAGGCCGCTAGTATGTCGGTGTTTATCACTTTTCAGAAGGGCACTAGACGGTTGTTCGCAACAGCAAAGCGAGTATTATCTCCACCTGGGGTGGAAGGGGTCTCACTTCCATCATTCGCACAATAGGTTTAGGAAAAAGGCAAGAGGCCATTACAGGATCAAGGGCCTTCAGGTGAGCAGGAATTCATTCTCATTGAGGGTGATGATATAGATGTGGACCCACAAAGCACAAATCTCAAAGAAATCATCCAAGAGTAATAGGCGGACATCAATGCATTGTCCCTCAACTTGGAGAGGGCTAGTGGATTATAAAGTACCTAGAGCAAATGAATAAGTAGCTTGAAGTTTAGCAAGTGATTATGGAGTTGCAAAACATTCGAGAGAATCGCCAAGCTGCCCAAAGGAGGAGGGTGGAGCTCACTTCACTTGAGCAAGAGATCAATGTTGATCGGGAGTCTTGGCTTGAAAGAGTCAACATCGACTTAGAGAGGTTGTTGGAGAAGACCAACAAGGATAAGACATTGTTGATACATATGGCTTATCATTACATGGCAAGGAACAAAGTCTGCAAGGTGAGAATTAGGAGCTTAAAGGCAAAATTGAAAAGGGCATCAAAGAGGCGGAAGGAGCATGATCGACTTCAAATATTGGCTAAGGATTCCTTGGCCCAACACAATTCTTGGTGTGGGAGACTCAGCCCAAATTTCAAAAAAAATTGGGCAGTTTTTGTATTTTTGAAATTTTTGGCACAAAAAACAGGATTTTCTGTTCTGTGCACCACGCCACGTGGCGCTCACTTTTTATAAGAGCCTCCAAATCACAAAAACTCAGCATTTTTGGATTTGGCATGGAAAAATATGCTTGTCTACCAGTGGCCAAGAAATTCGGACAAGTTTTGACCCCTCTGAAAGGTCAAAAACACTTAAAAAATGACCTCACTGCCCCTATTTCGACACACAAGAAGCAGTGTTGGGAGAATCGAATTTTGGAGGGGCCAATGGAGGCCCAATTGAAAAGTGCCACTTGGGTTGGAAATTAGATAGGTAGACCTTTCCAACAAGCACACTTGGAGTGAATTTGGACACTGGGAAGGCCTTCAAATGTGGCTCCAAACAAGCACTATGCATAGAGAATTAGGTGCAGCGCATAGAGGAAAATTGGCCCAGTTTGACCAGGAATGCTCTGTTTTTCACCTAGCTTTTGCCAGTTTGACTTTTTCATCCTCTTAGTGTCAAATTTGTGATGTAATTTAATTTACATTGATGGATCATGATGTAAATATGTCAAATTTTCACTTATGGAGGTAGATTCATCTGTTAAAAATTTGTTTGAAACTGAATGAATCAGTTCGCTTGTTTCTAGAGGCGTCATGTTCCACTGCCTAATTTCTAGTTCTCAGTTTAGAATTAGTTGGAACAGATCCTAAACAAGTGAGCTCGACCCCTAGAGGCTAGGATGAGCTATGGTTTGTCTATATCTTATGTTTTTCAGTTATTAGCATGGTTGGACTCTTGAGAAAGTAAGGAGCTTCATTGTACACTCATATCATCATTTTGGCTAAGGAATTGAGACCAGGGTTTGTAGCACTCTTTGGGATCCCTGTGGCATTTTGTTTTGGTACAATGTTTTTCTATGTAATTGTGAATTTACTTATGTGTTATGTATGACATTATCTATCTTGTTTCTTCTTAACTAAATCAAACAAGAGTGAAGGTAGAATCCACTGAAATTGCAGTGCTCTATCTAAGGTTTGCTTTAGTTTTTTGATGTTTTCAGTTGTTTGGAGAGGATCCATGGCTTCCCTTGCCCTTTTCAGCTCCTCACTTGTCTAATCCCTCCATCTTATTCCATCGAAAGTGCTAAAATCAGTTTCCTACCTTGCCCCATTGAGATCTCTACAAGACTGGGCCTCATTCCCTACACCCAATATCTGCCTTTTCATTAGAGCCAACAAAAACACATCATTTTATTCAATCAAACTCTTTGCACTTATACCTAGCCTAAGATCAGTAGTTATATCAGTCATCTCAAGCCTTTAGTGGTCATAATTTGCTGAGATTGACCCAGAGAGAGCCCTCTCCCGACCTGGTAGGGCTAGCTACCAAGTTAAGCATGGTTTGATGTTGGCCTTGGATCATACCCTTCTCAGCCTGAGGTAAGTCTAGGCACTAACAACTCTAGCATAGGCTCCTACAAATTTCGATAGTCTAGTAACATTTTCAAATGGGTTGATGGGTGAATGTTTCCAAAAAATATCCATTGTTTCATTGTTTAGAGTGGTAACAACTACAACATCCAAATTTCTTTTATTCCTTTTCCTTTTAACGAAAACTTTGTGGGTCGAGCTATAGAACACATGTAAGGAGGAATTTCCTCAATTCTCAAAACAATTTTAGAGGCAGGAGTGGCAGGAATAACTCTACTTCTTGAGTACTTACAGTTTTTTCTACTATAACTTCTTGAGCTGTTGTGTGTTGTGGAGTCTATACCTCAGGTGTTTGTTCTTCTGTATGGATATTTTTATTAAAATTCTCCCATTCTTTCACTAAATCAATAACCAAGGGTTTTGTTGACTGGGTCGAAGTAGAGTGAATTCTTGCCTATTTCTTAGCTGAGGTTTTCTCAGTCACCTTCTCTGTAGACCTAGCTGTGTCCTTTCCTGACTCCTTACTTTTGCTGCCCCCATTCTGGGACCGTTGCTCTGAGTTCTATGACTCATGAGTAGAATTCGCCATAAGCTCTGCTTCAAAGTCATCTTTAGAATTTTCTCAGGAGCTCTACTCTAAGCTTACACTGGGAGTCGGATCCCTTATTGGATCAATTTGTAATTGGTCCAGTGAGACCTTTAATAATCTTCTTTCTCTGTATTCATGAAAGGCTTCAAGATCACCTAGGGCAAAAAGTAGTGATGCCATATGCCTCACATCTGAGCATGTCTCTTTCTATAGGAATACGTCATCAAATGCGTCTTCCTCATGGATGAAGACCTTCACTTTCACCATGGTAGTGAAATCTTTGGCAATGTCATTTGGGCCATGTTGCCTTCTTGGGAATGTAGGTAGTTTTAGAGATTTCATGATCTCTTCTTCTTTGCATGCATGTCCAAAATCGTGTAGTGCAAATGCACCACACTACAATGGGAATGTAGAACAATGGCCTTTTTCTTCTCCTTTAATCCTTTGCTCATTCCACTTTCACTTGCCATTTGGTAGGATATCTCTCTAGCCATTAATTGTTTAGGGACATAGTATGGGAAGACATGTGGTGAAGCAATTCTCCCAAATACTCTAATATATGTGAATTTTTCCTCCCCAAACCATCTGCCCACAAGAAGGATATCTACTTTGGCCTCTCTAGAAAACCTAAGGGAATTTTGGTTGAAAACGTGTTTATGGATAGGCAAGATGACTCCATGACAATTTTTGTAAAAATGGGGTGAAACTGAGACTCCCACATATTCTAATGATATATATGAGTGTGAAGTGGGTCCTTCATAGTCCATTTCCATCCCATGATAGGAACTTTGGAGCCAAAACATATTGCATCCATTACATAGGCACTCATAAAAAATGGAGGGTAAACCCTCGAAGAGATACTACTCTTCCTCCTATACTCCATTATAGCCTTTGATAAATTATCAGAAAAAATTTGGGCCTAATTTATTAGGGTTGTGTGTACAGCTGCATCTATTAATGGCAGCCATTATGGGGAAAATTTAGTGCTATTGGGCTTGTCGAACATCCTACATAACATGGCTGCTAAAAAACTATGAGGGCAAGCTATAGATGTTCTAGAATAGATACCCATTTTGTCCTTTTTGATCTTACCTTTGTTTTGTGTCCAGGTTTGCATGACATCCACTGGGTCTTCATTCTCCTCAACAAATTTCTCAAGGAACTATTTGTTGTAGAACATTTGTGGCTCTAGTAGGTTGTACATAAGCCCAGGTTGTCTGGTGAAAAAGATCCCATAACCTCCTGCCCGCTATTCTTAACTTCTCTATTTTAGATATCCAGCTGATTAATTATCCACTTGACCATATCTTTATATGGGATTATCTTTGATCTCACGACTATGTGGTCCATATATGAGCATGTAGTATCAAAGATGGAAGCATCTCGAGAGGCATGACCATCATCTGTGGCCTTTGTTTCCAGAGGTCTTGGTTTCTATTATTCTAATAAATAATACATGGTTTCCCATGTAGAGGTTCCTCCATCTCTGTTGCATGTAGTATTAGAGAATAAAGGAGTCATTTCTAATTTCTCAGATGTGACTGCCTTGCCCTTCTTTTCCATTGTTCCCAAAGACTTTTTCTATGGATTTTTCCTCAAAATGGAAAAAAACATCAGCTATCAGATATACAAAGATAAGAATGAATGTAAGAAGGAATAATACAGATAACTCACGAAAATATGACAAGAAAGGAGTTTTATTGAATGGAAGTGAGAAGACATTGTATCATGTTGAACTAATTTTCACACATAAATGCGATTAACCCTTACTAAATTCCCACTAATGGTTCCTTATCCCTAGTTGTATTTCCCATTAATGTTCACATCGTAAGTTGGGAAGAAAATTTTTAAGGTGGAGAGCCTTTAAACTGTGAAAACACTAATTTTGCGATTGCGATACAATATCGCAAATCACATTATCACATTGTGTTTGTGTGCTTTCCTTAACATTTCTTTAGTTTATGTGGGATGCGAAATGCGGGCCACTTGATATTGTTTCCAAAGCATAGCTTATTTATCATATTTTTCTATGTAAATCCCTTTCTATTAAGCAGCGGACATACATGTTTATAACATATCTCGGGATAGGTCCAAGTCTTAATCACATTTCACAATCTTGCATAATGATAAGCTTTTGGGCCTCCCTTAAGTGTTCGTAATGTGATGCGATAAGGGAGACCTTATCATCGCAATTTTGCATTTCGCATGGTTTACGATAACTTGTTAAGGTGTGCCGCTTATAGGTGGCGATATACGATGCATGTCTTAGTTTTAATAAGAATTGCCTTAGGACTTAGCTTATATGAGAAACCTAATAGTTTTGAGGTTTTAGTATGGTATTCTCTTTTGATCGCTTTTTCAAAAAGCATTTGTTTGATATCTTGCTTTATTCCAAAAATTAACAAGGAAAATGCCTAATGCTAAACTTATTTTTGGAAGGATTTTTTAAAGGGTCCCCATTTATTAAAGTAAAATTGACTACTAGTTTTAACAAATGGGGGGTTGTTGAATAACACAACAATACCATGGTATATAAAGAGATATGATAAATAAATAAAAATAAAAATAAACCAGAGGTATGGTAAATAAAACAAACCCTTTTTATATTACTCCATAAATCTCTTTATACTTACTAACATTAAAAAAGAGGTTTTATTTAGGTGAAGCCTATAGGCCAAATTATTATTAATACCATGCAAAAATAACATTATTAATCCTAATATTAGTAGGAAAAGGTTATTATTATTACTCAATCAATATTCATTTAATTATTTAAATTTAATATATTAAATTAATAACTTTGGTTTATACAATATTTAATTTGTTAACTTAATATATATTAATTATAATGATATATTTTAACTTTAGATATATATGGGAGGGAGGAACAAAGACATAGAGTAATAGAGGTGGAGAGATAGGTGAGTGACAAAGGAAAATTTTAAGCATGGAAATTTATCTTAAAGTTTATAAACATTGGCGAATATTACTAGTCCCTAACTTGCAAACTATAAAATGTTTAGTGATATGTTTATAAAACTATTCAAATGTCTAATGATTTTATATATTCTCTATAAAATATTGGCGATCTTTAGGGTAAAATAATTTTATGATATAAAATTTAAAGAAATAGTTTTTAGGAAAAATGGAAATTGGTGAATTTTTTTTAGAGAAAACATAGAAAATTAGCCCATTTGTGAATATTAGCCCCTAAAACTTTCCCTAGAGAGATGGAGATAAACTAAAGGATATGGGAGAGGAGGAATGAAGAGAGAGAGAGAGAGAGAGAGAGAGAGAGAGAGAGAGAGGAGTGGGAGAGGTAGAGAAGGGTAAGATAGGGAGAGGAGGAATTAAGAGAGAGAGATGGAGAGGAGTGAAAGAGGTAGAGAAGACAAAGATAGGGGGATTGAGACACAAAGATGGAGGTGGGGGAGAGAGAGATGGGTGAAGAGAGAGGGAGGTAGGAAATAGAGGGAGAGAGAGGAAGGATGTGAATGAATAGGAGAGATGGAGGGATAGAGAGATTGAGTTGGAGGGGATAGAGGGAGGGAAGAATAAAGACTTAGAGAGTGAGAAGTAGAGAGAGAGAGGGAGTGACAAGGGAGATATGGAGAGAGAGTGCATATGTTTAGGGGTGAGATAAAGAGACAAAGAAGGAGAGATAGAGAGAAGGGGGGAGAGAATGAGAGAGAATGAGAGAGGGAGGAATATATTAAAGTACTAGGAGAGAGATAGAGAGAGAATTGGAGGGAAAATAGACAGATATAGAGACATTGAGTGATGGGGAAGAGAGAGAGAGGTAGGAGAGAAAGGGGGAGAGAGGATGTACGAGAGAGCAGAATTGAGAGAGAGGAGGACGGAGTGAGGGATAGAGGAGAGAGAGGGAGGGATAGGGAGATGGAGTTGGAGGGGAAGAGAGAGAGGGGAGAATAAATACATAGAGAGTGAGATGTGGAAGGAGAGAGGGAGTGACAAGGGAGAGATGGAGTGAGAAATTGTATGTTTAGGGGTGAGATAAAGAGACAAAGAAGGAGAGATGGAAAGAATGGGGGAGAGAAGGAGAGAGAAGAGAGGGATGGATATAGTAACAAACACACACAGAGAGAGAGAGAGAGAGAGAGAGAGATAGATAGATAGATAGATAGAGAGAGAGAGAGAGAGAGAGAGTGGAGGGGGAGACAGGGGGAGGCAAGAAGAAATAAATATTATTAGATCTAAGACTTTTGTGATCCATAATGTTGATATCAGTCTTTCTAATTAATCAAATCACTAGGATTTGGTCGACTTTTCAAACCAACTAATGTTGTTCATCCTCATGACAAGGTGACAAATCTATGGATCTGAGGGAATAAATAGCAAGAATGCATCATTTCCCAGAGTTAGCCATTGGAAAATAGTTGTTAGGCAATTTGTTATGTAATAAATAAATATTAAATTTCGATATTATAAATTTAGTTATAAAATAGTTGTTATGGAATAGATAAATATTGTATTTCTATAGTATAAATGGAATATTAGTATTAAATATTATATTAAATGATCTAGAATAATTAATTTAAATATTGTAATATATTGTCTAGAAATAATTAAATTATTAATATAATCTGTTAGGGTTTGATTCATAGTAATAGAAACTAGTTGTTATGAAGTAATATTATTTAGAGATCATAAGTTAAATGTTTAATAGTAATGTTATCTATAAATAGTTAGTTTAAATAATGTAATTTGTTAGGTTCTAACCCTATCTTTTATTGATTGGAATAGTATTTAATTCACTAATAATTTAATATAGTTAATTCCTATTATAATATTATAGAGAGATTGTAATATTAAATCCTATCAATAATGTAATGATGGTGTAATATTATTATAGAGATTAATAATATTAAAATCATTATTTTAATATTTTTAAGTCATTTATAATTTGATATATTAATTTCTATGATAATAATTTTAATTTAGTATCAATAAAATAAAAAGGCTAAGAATGGAAGAATGAAAAATAATCTCATAAAAATGGAGGATGGCTAACGATGAACTGACGATATTTCTAATATTATTGATATTATAGAGATTAATAATATTAAAAATTCTTATCTTGATATTTAAATTCACTTATAATACAATATATTGATTAATAAGATATAATAATTTTAATCTATTATTTTAATATATATAAGGTAAGTACTATAATGGGAAGGAGGAAAACTAATCACATTAAAAAGGAGGAAGACAAAAGATAATATTAGATCAGAGATATACTTCGACAACAAACAAAGAAATTAAAGAAAATTAAGGGAGGATCTAGGGGGGAAAACTAGAAGGCGAGAAGGGAGAATAGCAGGAACAGAAAGGGGAAAGGAGAGGGAGGGAATGAAGGGTCAAGCAAAGAGAGTTGGAATCCAGCGTTTACTTAATTTCCATCCATCGCCCCTGTTAAGTTTAATGGCATGCCTCTCAATTTCAATCGCTTCGCTGAGTTTTCTGTGGTGGAAATGATTAACCCTAGCAATGACTTTGGAATATTCAATGCAGACATGGTGTTTTGATTTCATAGAATGCTTGGCAAGGGCTGATGTGTGAGAGCAACTGTGTCTAATGTTAGCCACATGTTCACTGATTCTCTACTTAATAGACTTACCTGTCTCTCCAATGTAGGGGGTACCACAGGAGCAGGGAATAAGGTAGACCCCTTTCGTGTCCTTAGGGTCAATAGGGTCGTTAATGGATCTAAGGGAATTTTTAATTGGTTGGAAAGGTTTGAAAGAATAAGAGACATTCATATTTTTAAGAATATGGGCAATCTTATCCGCGGTCCCCTGGATATACGGGAGATGAACCTTAGCGATAGGATCAGCACAGGCAGGCTTTACTCTAGGCATTTTGTTGGCTCAGTGAAAGGCCTTGAGGCTCTCGGGCTTGCTATACCCATTGCTTCGAAAAACTTCAAGAAGGTGAGATTTTTCCTAATCAAGGTGGAAATCATCAGAGATTCTAAGAGCGCGGGTAGAAAGAGTGCTGAGAACCTCGAATTTCTGAGCAGGGAAGTGATGACAACTAGCATGTAGATATTGTTCCGTGTGGGTCTTCTTCCGAAAAACTTAGTGATAGACAGAACCATCATCCCTTCTAGAAAGGAGAATGTCGAGAAAGGGAAGGCAGCCATTCTCCTCAATTTCCATCGTGAACTTAATGGATTCATATTGAGAATTAAGGTGGTTAAGAAACAGATCAAGTTGAGTAAGAGGAGTTCACTGAATGAGCTCACCCAAGGAGTTACATTGTTTCCACATGGCACCAAGTCTTGTGGAAAGGGTGCAACAAAATGATGTGTTTCCTTGTGATGGTTCTAAGTCAAGTTCATGAGATGATCATGAGGCAAGTTTTTCCATGACTTGAGTTTTAAGATGAGTTGGGCCGGCTCTTGAGGTGAGTTTAGAGATAAGTTGGGTGAGTGACTCTTGATATGAGTTATGTGGGTGGGACTATGGAAGGTAAACTTACACATGATTGTGGGGTTTACTGGTATGGAGTGTTTGGGCAAGGACATTTTCCCTAGTTCTTTGTATTGGCGTAATGAGCCACAAAGTGAGTAAAGATCCCTTCATTATATCTTGTATCATGGTATTTTAACATTCTTACTTATATTACATAAGGGTGTTAGGTAGTCATCTTGAGTGCCACTTGTTCTCACATCTTGTGTATATGTGTGGATGATTTATGTGCATATGTTTGGATGTTCTTGTTCCATATGTATGCTTGCAAATGTCTAAGTCTAGAATAGAATGAGTATATTGTGGAACATTTCTAAGCCACAATTGGACATGTGCCTCATGTATTGGTTAGATAGGCTAAATCGTGCCAAACTTGAGGCACCTAGCATTGTAATTCAAGAAAACGTTATGGATAGCCCTTGAACAAAGATGCATAGTTTGGATGGAGTAGGGATGATTTGGTTAGGCGGCCATGCACAAAATGACACTATGTCACACAACCAAAAGTGCTAGAATGGTTTGGGTGCACCAAGTCAAAACACGAAATTCTAAGCAAAATGCAAGTTTGTGATCGCATGTCACCTAATTAAATTATTCTCAAATAAATACCAAATTATTCCCAACACTTGATGATTTGGTAGATACCTCATTATCGATGTAAAGAAATAAATAAAATAACAAAAAGTAGAACATGTTGTATTTTATATCCTAAAATATTTTTTACAGATTTAAAATCTCCACTCCTCTCTCTCGCCACTATCATGTACTATAAATTTTATAAAAATAAAATAAAAACCTTTACAAACAAGAAGTTACCTTTAGAGGGTTTCTCATTAACCCCTAGGGTACAAAAGTGTGTACATAGACATGTAGCCTTGGTGTAACAACAAATAATACAATATAAGCATATGCATTGCTTCAAGGACTTAAACTTGCAAATAATGTCAAAGCATTCAAATTGAGAGTGCTTGGGGAGGCATCTGTCATCATCGGATTTCTTCTCCAAAATTGAGTCCCACAAGAATAATAGTTTTCATTCATCATGACTTGAATCAAATTAGAAAAAGGAAAAAAAAAAAAAACACTTTGTCCGTAGCTTCCAAATTCTTTAACATGAAAATTAAGAAGCAGATCACTAACAAATTTGGCGACAAAAGAGAATGAAGGTTCTTATTATTGAATCCAAATTTTATGACCAAATGCATCACAAAAATCAACCATGAACCACATTTATGGTGATAAAATAGGGCAAATAATGGAACACAATGTGGTAGAACATTAGACTCTCAATTGGGGATGGTTGATAGCACTATCCCACCACCCTCATAGGTCTAGTATTATGACCAACCAAGGTTATGATCCCTATTTTGTGGTCCAAACATGAGGTACATGGGATTATCCTTGTGGTTCACAGACAAGTTTGTTATTCAACCTATTCTCTCATCCTAGGTGAATTTCACTCCGATGTGCATATTTCAACTTAGAAACACCCACTTCAGTGTGCATCATCCCTTTTCGTTCAACAATATAACTCTAATAGCATTGAAAGCCCCACGCCCTTCGTGAATTAGATTAACATTAGCAAGATTTCTAGGCAAGCCTCCATCTCAAGTTCCTATGGCTCTCAATTTTTTCTATCCTCCTTTTTGTAACACTCTAGGATTTTGTTGCCTAATTTTGTGTACTCTTGTGATGATTTAAGAAAGGTGCCCTTTGGTAGCCCTAATTCTCATCGTCCCCTGGCTCTTTGGAAGCATAAAACCATAGGACACATCAACATTTATCTCTTGTCAAACATTTCAATTCACAGTATAAGCAGCAAACCAACTCAAAAACCTGCAACGATCCTCAAACATGCAAATGATATTGATCAACATCTCAATATGGACTACATAAAGTTATGAAGGACAAGACAAATGTTGGAAAGCAATGACGCCAAAATTAAGGAATTGAAGAATCAATTGAGTATTAGAGATAATAAACTCTAGGATCAAGACAAAGTAAATTATTCTCAACATTCAAAACTCATGACAAATGAAGTTGTCATGAGTTCCTTGGTTTTTTAGTCTAAGAGGATTTCAACCCTTGAGGATGAAGTTCATGCAATCCTACTACAAAAGGCCCATCTCTCCTCCCGGACTTCTACTTCACCTACTCTTGGGTTGATTTTGCTTGGCCTTCTCAAGGTGAACATGGGGAAACTACTCTTTTCCAGAACAAGGATCATTGTAATGAATCTTCTCTAGTGCCACATCGACATTCTAGGGAAAATTTGTTTACTGACTCAAGTAAGGAGAATACACTAGATGAGTGATTCGACTTCAACCTTTTGACTTTTTTAATATTTTGTAAAATTTGTTCTCTTTTAGGAGTATTTTGAAAAATATATATATCTACGCTGTTTAAGGCTATATCATAGTGAAAACATAATATGGATAATTACATTTCTCCAAAGTAAATAACCTATTTTATTATAATACTACAATGAATTTCATTGTAACCTTTTATATTATAAATATTTTTTAATCTTAATTTAAATTTAATTAATTTTATATTTGACTACAAATATATATATTATTAATGTAATTAAATAATTAAAGAAATGTTATTCTCTCCACCCAAATTATTTAATTTACCAGTTATAGGTTATGCTTTTAATAAATATTTTATTATAAATTAACGAATGAAAAGATGTTATAAACGAAACTACGTGTGAAAATAGCTCAATGAGTCATCATAAAAAAAAATGAGAGTAAGGGGAATTTTTGACTTATAGAGATAGGCCTGCCTCAATAAAACCCTCGTAATTTTCCTAGGCAGAGGCTTCCTACACTTTACATTATAATTATGAAGACATATGAAACAATAAAAGAAGGTTATATATTAAAAAGTATTGAGATGCGTGTGGGCTGCATACGAGTTCACTTAGATACCCTCGCCCCCGCACAAGCAAAGAGGGTATCAGATTTATTTAACTTAATTCAACACGGAGATAAGTATTGGGCTAACATTTAATTTAATTAAATACATCACAAGATTCAAAGTTTTGGGTTCTTGCATTGAACTGGAAATGATGACTATTTTGGCAGAAACAATGTTGTTTATTATATTTCTTGTGATTTTTAATAATATGAAATAGGTTTGATATCTTATCAATATATTTTAAATGGTGAAAGATTATCTTGTATGATCAATATTTGAGGAAGATACAGCTAACCTTCAAATTTAATAATCAACCAGATCCTCTGGAGAAAGGACAAAGATTATGGAGAAGCAATGTATTCAATGTATCCCATCAAAAGGTAAATTAATGTTTTTTAGTCAAGTAACTACTATTATAAAGTCTTAAATGTACATAATGTATGAAGGAGTTATGTATTATCCCATTTGACTTATATTCAAACACCATGGACATGTTTATGTAGGTGTGTTTACCATGGAAAAAGAGGCATCATAGAAATTGTGTTATGGCATTGGCATTTTTATATTAAGGTTTTGGAAAATTATTTTTCGCTGGAATTTGATAATAATAAAAAATTAATAATAATAATTATAGAAGTGTTTGAATTGTTTTTTATAGTGGAAATAGGTTCATCACTATCAAGAATCTGTTAGGCACCCCAAATCCAAGGTTTTGACTGTTGTAATTTAAATATCCTAAAATTTCTACTAGATTTTAACAAAAATTATGCTGAAATTTCCATTATTTTTCAAGTGAATTTGTAACATCAATATACTAATCTAATTATTATAGCTAATAAATCTACAAAACCCAAAATCTAACATGTTGATTGAAGCTAGAACTAATACACCATTTGATTGAAGTTAGAAGTAGTATTTGGTTTTTTTTTAAATAAGGTTTATGGTTATATTTTAAGAATATTATATTTATATAATTTGATTTAATATTTTATTTCAAAATTTACTAAAAAGATAAGGTTATATTTTGATTATAGAAAATGATAATAAGCTTTTGGATTTAGAAATGGCGTACTATGAAATAAAATAAGTAAGAGAAAAAGTCTATACTTTGATTACACAAAACAATAGGCCTCTAGATATAGAAATGATGTGGTATCATAACAACATCAAAGAAAATAAGTGAGAATAATAGGATAGAGAACTTCTTGTGAGAGAGACGATCATAGGATTGATGTTGGAACAATCTCCTCTTCCATGAGGTAGACCTTTTCACCACTCTAAAGACCTCTATCCAAGGAGATTTTTAGTGTTATAAGGACCTTGTTTCCAAATTAAGCTCTAGCATGGCCCTTCTTTTCCTCATGTTTTATATATAACTCCATAAACTCAACCAAAACTTAATGAAACTACTTAGTAACCATCTTCTACCACCTTCTAACATAATGGACACGTGGGGAACTAAATTATTTCCCCTTTTGCGACAACCTTGGCCATAACATCCAAATAATACTCCCTTTATTGCTTGAGATGACATCAAGCAAGGAGGATAGTGGAGCCCCTCTTAATCTCCCTAGTATCTTCCAAAGTACAGACTCCTCGAAGAATATTCAATAGGGCACATTTTCATTCATTCCTTTCCTCCACAAGGGCCCCTGATCTTAATCACTCTTTCACCTTTAAGGCTTATGACCTTGTTGGCCATCCAATTTACCATTTCGATATTTTCCTTAGAGCGTGATGAAATTTTTCCACCTCAAAGGATGGCACTGCCTCTTTACACTAAACATGATGTTTCTAATTCTATAGATATGAGATTGTTTCTTTCTCATTTAGGAGTTTTATGACTAACTTAGAGCTCCCCTCAAAGATGGATTATTTGGAACTCAAATTGGCACCTTTAGTTAGACCCCATTTCAATCCATGAAACTTTCCTTTATTATTAGTTCCATGGCCTAAGAACATGTTAAACCCTTAGATATTAGGTCATTAAATTGTTATTGTTATATTGACATTGACATTGGTGGAAGGTTCATTATTTGTAATTGTACCATTTGTCTCTTTTATATATTTATATGTGTGTGTGTGTGTGTGTGTGTGTTCATAAACATAAGATGTAAAGTAACTTTCCCTCTCCTAGTGGAATTGTTATTCATTCACTTTTTATCATATTCAATGAATTACCTATTTTTAATATTTTTATGTTATAATTAGGGTTATTTGGACCATACCCTCCAATATTATATGGTATTGTCCTTGGTTTTGGATCTTCCAAAATATATATTGTAGCATTTTCCTCTATTTTTTTTCAAATATTGGATTTGTGCAAGACCTTTGGGATTAGAAAGAAGAAACATATGGGTAACTCTAGTCAACATTTCAAATTCTAGTTTACTATCACACAAGTTATAATGGTTTTCATTTTGGTCTTGAAATCCCGCTAAAAGCACATATTCTACCAAAAATCCCATATATGAATATTTATAAGTCATCTAAATAAATTTTAATGTCTTGAAGTATTATATGTATAAAGTTACATGGCGTAAAAAACACTACGTTTAGCTAACTCCATTGTAACTTCTTCTAAAGTTCAAAATGCATAGGATCAATTTGAACCTAAAGATGGCATATTAATGTACAACTTCTAAAAATTTCATCAATAGAATATTAAAATTGAAGAACTTGTAATATGTGTTAATATAGTCAACAAAGCAAAGTCTAAATTAAGTCTTTGCAAGGCATGCTAACTTGAAATTATCATAACTTTAGATTGGAAGCTCAATTTATGATATTTCAGAAAGGGTTAGAAAGTGGAATCAATCTATATATATGTGTGTGTGTGTGTGTGTGTGTATTAATTTTGGTAGAATTTAAGGATAAGTTATTGAGAAAAAGGACCATTATCACAAGGAGAAACAAGACCATTTGTTAAGGAACATAAAACATGGAAGAACTTGCCAAGTGGAAGAATGGGCCAATAGAAATAATATAATTCCTTGTCAGTTTGAAGAACTTAATAATGTAAGAGTTTTAAGAACTTAATAATGTAAGAGGTAACATGGAATGATGAGTTCTTCATATGGTAGAATCCAAAACTAAACATATCTTGAAAGTTCAAAGCATGTTAAGCTCATATTTCTTGGGCCACTACATTGCTAATTTTATATCATTGTGTATGTTTATTATTTGTATTTGTGTGTGTGGAGAGAGACGGAGAGAAAGATTTATTGAGTTATTTGTAAACATAGGGTGTAAAGAAGTTTACTCCCTCAATGTGACATTATTATTCATTCACTTTTTCATCATTATCAAGTTGTGACTCCTAATTACACCCCACTTGCCACAATCATACTAGATTGGGGTTACCTCTAAAAGTCATACCAAAGTTTGTTTAGATTGATCCTTCTTTGAAAGGGAATCATATTCAGTGATTCTTTGATATTTGTATAAATTCATCTCCTTTATCAAAGACATTAATAGGGAGAAGTTTGATTTCATTAAGGGAAGTTAATTCCTCTATTCAAATAGGGTCTCTAGAATTTTCAATAATTACTTTCACCATATCGAACTTTGCTTTTTAATTAGTTGAGCTTGTCTAGCAAGAGCTTTTTTTTTTTAAATTATGAAGTTCCCAAATTTTGAAAGCATATAGTGAACCCAAGAAATAATTCCCATAACTTTTTGAAAGACTATGATTTCCATGGGGTTTTCCTTATTTTGCAACAAATCTTCCATAATGTCTTATTTAGGCATCTTATGCATATAGAAGCTTCCTCATAATTATTGCACTTGAAAAAAAAATCATATTTAAGAACATGAGCATATATCTGATGATTTTAAGGCATTGACTACATTTGGATGGGCCTATTCTTCCTTTGTGTTCGAGGGATTTCTTAGATGGGATATTCCTCTTAGAGGTTAAGCATGAAAACTCTAACACATTTCTGTAGGATTCCAAGTTCCAAAATTCCCTCCAAACTTTAGGCATGGAAAGGTCTTTTACTTCCTTCAAATCTTCCCTATAGTCTTCTTCCACTCCTAACCACCCAATTTTATCCATGGTCCACCTTAAAATATCCATTTCCTTCATTTAAAAAAAAAACTTATTTGCAATAAGAAGCTCCAAAGTAAGGCATTTTCTTCTATATTTACAAGAATTTGTTAACTATCTAAATCCTTCCATTCTATCAATAATTGTTTAATAAGCATCCAAAGGTCGTAGCTTAAGTGGTAAAAGGAGCAGATTAAACACCTACCCACCTAAGTTCATTTCTTGTTGTCGACATGTTGGTACATTATAGATTGGATGGCAGAGTAGGCACACCAATCAAGGGATGTCTCAATATTAGATTAAGTCATGAGTTTCTTGTTAGCTTCCTATGCACTATTGGTACTAACATAGGGTTTATAGTGGTAATGTACTTGAGGTAATCCCGACTGGCTATTAATTCCCTCATATCTAAGGATGGGAAGAAAATGACCAATAAACATAATTAATTATATAATTACAAATCTTTACTTTAATTATAATATTTTCAAAAAACTGGCCCAAATATATGAAGAGAAAATATCCACGATAAGCATTATCTCATTAAAAGAAGTTAGATTTCCATCCTTAATATCCTTAAAGAGTCAGGGTAAGTAATAATAATAATGGATTTCCTTATGGTTATTTCACCTAAAGGGACTCTACCATCCAATATGAGGAAGATGTTGTCCCATAATGTTACATTTAAAAATAATAAGATAATACTTACATTAACAATTTAAAAAATAATAATAACAAAAAAAAAACTTTGAATGCTAACCATAAATAAAATATGCCCTAATATATTGGGCCTGGAGTATGCCCTAAAACTATTTGTGCTTGGTTAAGAGCTTCTCTTCCTCGGACGTAAGGAAACAAGTTAATGACCTAAGACCCAGAGGCATCTAGCAGAAGTGAAAGTTTTCTCCCTTACGAACCACTAGCGGGTTATTCTGGGTGGCATGGTTTTCCTTGAATAACGATGACGAGTCAGCCTGCATTCGCTGTTAGCAGTTAGAGATGACTATCCTCAGTGTTGATTTGACAACTAAGTTATGATAGGTTTTCTCACCTGTGAAGATAAATAAAATATTTAATTTTTCGACATAATTAAAAGTAAATTTTCTAATTTCTTTTATAATTACTTTCTACATTTTATATGAGGGAGATTTGTAATTCCCTCACCACTCCATATGAAGTTGACATGTCGCTCTAAAATTAATATTAATAGTATAGTCTAATATAAACATGGTGTGTAATTCATTTTGTGTTCAGTTGATATATATATATATATATATATATATATATATATATATCTATAATTTTTTTTCAGAGCCTAGCGTTAGCTCAATTGTTCGAGTTTCTGTTGCTAAGTATCTTGCTAAGTGGGAGGTCATGGGTCAATTCTCCTCGACACCCTTGGAGTTAGGTTCCTCCTAGTTTGGTCAGCGGGATTGTGATCCCTTCAGACTAATCTGCCGAGATTTTCCTTCATCGGAATATATATATATATATATTATATAATATATAATATATTATATATATGTGATATGAGTAGAGAGAGAGAGAGAGAGAGAGAGAGAGAGAGAGAGAGAGAGAGAGATTTCTTATTCCATTGAAAAGTTGCTTTATGATTTAGGGTAGGTGCTTTCTAATATGGAAAGAGATTATATTACAAGGATTTATGCTTTCTAGGGGGACGTGCATTTAAAAATATAACAAAAAAACATTTTTAATGTGAAGAATGTGGACCATAAATGAAATATCTTAATGGCCATGTTCAACAAAATGTGTCAATATCAATTATGTATATAATATATAAAGTAAATGAAAAGAAATCATGGTTAAAAATTTTGTTAGTCTATTGCTCAAGATGAAGGAGATTTGTAATTCCTTACATACTCAACATGGAGATGACACATGGTGTGTGTGTGTGTGTAATCAACATAGATCCATGGTAACCATGAATCTGTCGAGTGCCAATGGGGATCAATTTTTTTTCAAGTTTCACTCTAAAAGAGGTTTGCACTTCAAGAGATTTGATCATCTTGCCAATTGATAGATATGGGGTTAACATGGATTTATACTAGTATTATTTGAAATGAACATCTCTTAACTTTGCTAGTGATTTTTATGGTTTAATCTTAAAATTTCTTTTCACAATGAGGATTTCTTTAATTTTTTACCACTCACATTATTCAAAAAATAGTCTAAACATGTTACACTTTGAATCTTTCATATCGCATATTTTTCAACTATTTTGCTTAAAATTATAATTGTTGAGATTAGATAATTAAAATAAAATATAATTTGTCCATAAAATTTTGAATAAATAATAATTATGTTAATACTCTTTAATGTGAAATTATTAGTTCAATTATCTACTTTAATCAAAATTATATATTAAAACATATTTATATTATATATATATATAATTTATTTGAATAAACAACAATTTAATATTATATATATATATATATTATATATATTATATATATAATTTTACCATTATTTTTAAAAAAAATCCTCAATTATTAAATCGTTAATTTCTTCTATTCAAAAACTCCCACGAACCTTTACCATTTGAACTAAACTCCTACCGACCCTCACCCATTTGAACTTTAATCATTTTTCTCCAACTAAACAATTACAATTATCTTATTGTTGTGTGCATCCCCTTTAACGCTAATGGAAGTTGTCATTGTCGACGAGCTCTGGAAAAGTGGAATTATTGAGAGCAATGAATGGGTGTAGGCCAACGAACCTTCTTGTCTGGAATATATATATATATAATATGTATATAATATAAATGTATATATCATGTCATAAATATTCAATGTAATGTAATTGTCAAATTCACCATAAATGATATAGCAGTGACTGTGTGATAACATCTGTTAATGACAATGATGTTTACGCGTATATTCAATTCCAACACAACTTGGCATATGGGACACCTTTCAAGAGCCATAGGCGACCACAATAGTAGCGATTTCAACAATTAGATTTTAAAATAATAGTGATACTAAATTGAGTTTGATGTATGTTTTAAAATTGTTTTTTTAAGAATTTGTTTTTTAGATATAAGAAAATAGGTTAATGAGTTAAGATACAAAGGTATTTGGTAGGAATGGAAATATGTTTTTTTATGGACTATCGATAGATTATTTGAAGTGACATAGTGTTTTTTGAATAGTGGTGATGAGTCACCTATATTTTTGGATAATAATTAGTAATGACTTCAATAATAATGACGGGTCGACTTGTATTTTTGAATAGTAGTTAGTAATGACTATCCCACGACTACTTTGACAACTAAATTATGATAGATTTTTTTAACTTTAAAAAAAGCATTAACAATAAATTGTAAATTAGTGATAATGATTTTTTAATAACACTGAAAATTAAGATGTTTTAGAATAAGTTATATATTTTTTCTAAATATATAATAAATTGATTGAAAAAATATTATATCAATAACATTAATAGCAAATTGTAAATCAGTGGTAATGGTTTTTAACAACAACGAAAAATGCGATTTTTTTAGAATGTGATATTTTATTTTATTTTATTATTATTATTTTTTTATATATATAATAAAATGATTGAAAATTTATTATATCACGCGTCACATTTATGGAAATAAAATAAAATATAACATTATTCTATCACATAGCTATTTTTCAAAATAAACAATCTATACATAAACCACAACACGACACTGAAAGTTCAACATAGATATTGTCTACATTTTCATTCCACGCATAATCAATGAAAGAAACAATGTGAAAGTGGTGTAACATAAAACATTAACAAAGTTTTAAACTTAAACAAATGAGCAAGCAACATATAACATTTGATTGGGATGAAATACGGTTATGAATATGGTTGGGATTATATTAAGAAGGCAAATGAAACTTAGGTAAAAAGAGAGGACTTATTGGTAAGTTAGATGTTCAAAATGTTTAATTAGATATACATTTTTAAATATGTTTGCATATTGTTACGGTATAGAATTGAGAGAGAAGATATGTTGCAATTCATATATTGATTAGGATGAGATTATTAGTTGAATTTTGATTTTTCTATCGTTTAAATGTTTTGATTAAAATAAGTATATATATTAGTAACACATTTCAGTATATTATTTACAAATTGAGGTGAATGTATAGATTAGGTATGTGTTCACATGTGTTTACTTGTGACAAGGGATTGTCACTTGATCAAGATTTTAATTAGGTTTTTATTTGTTTGGTATGGTGACGTCTACCGATATGTTGATTTGATTGCTACTGAATGGATCGCTTCTCAAAAGGAGACTTTCGTTGAAGCTCTTATAAATCTAAATGCAGTCTAAGCTACTTTTTAGAAAATAGAAATAATTAATCTAACATTATTTTAAGCCTAAACTATCCTAACTGAGATAGAGAAGTAGTTCATAATATCTCGGTTAGAAGCAAGAAGAACAAAAGAGAAATGCATGAGATAAATGTATGCTATCAAGTTATAGAAGTTATTTATACAATCTGATAACGATTAAAACAAATACACATTAGTCTTAACTTAGTAAATAGTTACTAAATAAGAACATAACTAAGGATACTCATACTCAGTATGGAGGATTAACACAAATTTAACATAAGATAAAGATAAACTGACAAACTATGGGAATAATTCTCATAATAAAACATCAATTAAAATAAATACTTATCAATGATTCCTACATAAATTGTTATGAAGAAACCATGAACAAGTATACTCATATCAATAATTTATTTTGCCAAATTCAGACCATCCATGAAAAATAGCTTATCACAACTTTGCATAAATCAACAACAATACACATCATACAAACTTATATTAATCTGGAACCAAACTTGGGCTAAATAAAAGTGAAGTCCTTAATTACGCCTGACAATGATAATAAAATCAAAATCAATTATTGATAGACCCGGGGATTCAAAATAAGTTCCTTGAACTTGACAATAATGCACAAGTTTTGATCACTCATTTCCAATTCCAAAATACAATTAATAAAAGAAAGAAACGGTAACAATGTAGGCATCTTCTTGTCTTTGATGCAGCGTCTGGTCCTCTCAAATCCTCAAACTCCCTATAGTCCAGCCTTTGGATTCCAAAGTGTCCCCTCCTTTTCTACAAGAAGAGTATTATTTATAAAATAATTTCAATCAACAGAAGCAGAATGTCTTTCCCATCATTTTTTAAACTAAATCTACAAATATAGAGTTTATTAATCAAGATAAGTTTGTTGTAGAAATTGAAGGAATTATGATTTTACTATCTCCATGATTTTAGCTAATTCGTTTTCTTCAGTAAATACTTTAATTTCTTCATCTTTGCCTTTGAAATATATTCTCATATCATTTTGAATTCACACATCTACATTCAAAAATAAAATAAATAAAACTAACAAATTTTATAAAATTCAAACTTAAAATCGTATACCAATCATTGTCAGATTTTTCGAGCAATTTTTTTGGACAATTTTTTTTTTTTTGTAAATCAGTTGATATATTAGATCACAAAAATTACATATGGTTACAAAAGGGGTCTTCCATTGCCAGAGAGAATAGAGAAAGGCGGGTCAAACAAAACTAAAGACTGCTTACAAAGGCCTTATGGAGCAGTAAACATGTTGCGCTTAAACTGATCTACCATATCAGAATCTTGGTTAAACATGGATCGAACTAGATAATGGCCAACCACATAGGGCTGCCAGACATAACTATAGCCAAAACTATCAGAGAAGGCCTCTAAAAGACCTGCCACATAGTATGAACATTAGACAACATAAATGAAAAACTAAACAGACAACAGAAATGAAAAAATAAACAGCAGAGGGCAGACTGTAACTCGTTGTGGACAACCGCCTCCTTGAAGACCTACTCGTTGATTTTTGCTACTTCCTGAGCAGTAGCAACAGGACCAGCTCCATCATTTTCCTTGGATGCACTGCGGGACTTGTGGCGTTTGATAGTGGTGGTTTTGGAGTCGTCCTCAGGGATATCAATAGCAACATTAAGCCCCTGGCGAATAAAAATCTTGAAGAGCCAAATGGAAGCTCCCAGGCTCTGAGCCAACATTCTTAGTTCCTTCGTGAGGGAGTTCATGGTGATTTCCATCTTATCCAACCTCGAAAAAATCATGGCCGAGGCGATGTTCAACATGATCCTTCCAAGACTTGTTGTAGATTAGTATATCATCAAAAAATACTAACACAAATTTTATAAGGAAGGGTTTTAAAATGGAATTCATCAAACCTTGAAATGTAGAAGGTGCATTGGTAAGGCCA
>APFE031390529.1:41538-68723 GCA_000404065.3 Pinus taeda | reverse complement strand
TAGCCCTTTGAATTCCTTCAAAATAATTTTTCAAACCAATCTTAAGCAAAAATTTAAAAGAATCTACACCTTTTTTTTCACTTTGTAGGAGCTCGATATTGCCTCTGATGTATCTATGTACTTTCAGAACATCCAGTTCTGAAATTGCGACTTGTGGTAGCCCTCTGTGTCCTCTTTCTAATTCCACCAATCTGATCCAAATTGGATTCTCCAAGGAAGAGTTATGCGAAATCTCCCACAGTGACCTGATTATAGACTAGTTCAGTAGAGCGAACTTGTATGACGTGCCACGAGTCACTGTTTCTACCTTTAGCTCTGAAAAATATATAGAAGAAACTACAATCCGTCCTCTTTCTGCACCTTCTTATGAAATTTCAATCCAATGCACAGAGAAAAAGTTATGATGATTTTCCCCAGGTCACATGTTTGGAATGTAATTCAGGAGTCTGTAAAAGACCAACTTCCTCAGATCATATCTCTGCAAATATAGCGTAAAAAGCTCTGAAATTTGGACCCGAGGTTCAATGCGATTTTGTCTCAAATGGGTTTTTTTTTCACTTCTGAAATTTCGCAGAAAAAAAGTTATAGCAAAAATTCCACGATGACCTATTTGGAGTAGCGAAACCCTAGAATCCAAAGCTCTAATACCAAGTGTTATGAAACCAGCTCACAAAAAGATAGAAAAGAGATATCAACACCTTATAATTCAACCTCTTCGAGTGGGCAACCTCCTTTACATTACAAAAATGAAAAATTCTTGGATGATTCAAATGACAAAACCTCCTTTCTATATATAGGAGTCTATGGAGTCACAATATAATCCAGCCGACCTAACAATAATAATATAAAGCCACAAAAATAACAATAGAGGGATTCAATGGGGCACAGTAATAAAAATATGGGGATAATAGGGGCTCAACAATATTAATAAGGGATACAACTACAATAGTAATGGGGTAATCACTAGTATTATAGGGACCTAACGTAATGCCTAATGGACTCAACTATACAACTATAACACAACCTATTTGGATATGAATAAGCCTTAATTGAATTATTTCAATTTTGCCAAAATGCTCAACTCATTCCTTCATGCACTGAAGACCAAATCTTAATGGGACTGTCTAAAAATAATGATACTACAATATTAAGCAAATCCAAACATGGAATCAACTTGATAAGTTCCTATGAGGATGCATACCAATGATGAATAACTAGAGAGCAAAGACTTGAATAGTGTATTTCAATAATGTGTGTGGAAAATGTGATGAAATGACAAATTTCAATGACGTAAGAAATCCATCATTCAAATCATAAACATTGGGATAGATGCATGCATCAAAACTCACTAATGATTATTTTATGAGGGAAATAATGTTTAAGAGAGAATTTCACCTACAATAGTAGGCTACTTTAATCCCAACAAGCCTTGCCCATGAACTTGCCTAGAAGGTGTGTGTGTGAATGAAGAAGTGGAACAAAGAAACTAGTCAATCCCAAGCACTTTCAGATTTGCACGAAGAAGGTAGTAGACATACCTTTAAATGCTAGATCGTTAACTCTATTTGACGAAGCTAACTCTAGGAAGATATCCTCCAAGATATTTACTCTTGGATCTCCTAGATCACCTACACATAGAAAGAAACCAATACGATCTTCCTATAAAACAATCTTAGTGCCAAACATAATCTATCAATCACATCAAACTCAATCGAAAATGAGAGATAAACAATGGGTAAGATCTTCATTACTATTGGTCTTTGATAGAACTGGAGTACATCGGTGAGTCCTCCGAAATTTTTTTGTCTTTGAGCTACTCCCTAACCTCTATGCTCACTACACAAGTTTATTGTGATTGCAACAATGACATAATTTTGGCATAAGTTCTTTTCTTCTACATGTGACTAGTGAAGAGCTCCATTTATGTAGATCTTCTCATGATTGGCCTTCGTTGCACATAGACAATTTCTTGACCGTATCAAGGCGATGATTAAGATAGACCAAATCAATCAATATTTTAATCAACAATGATTATTTTAACCAAAGTTGTCAATTTGTACCGAATCTAAGCTTGTCCAATCAAAATACCACATTGTTTCAGAGCTCTAGCGCAAAGAGGGCGTTGATGGGATTATGTTTCAATCCCCAACACTAGGAAGGAGTGTTGCTAGGCCCTCTGGTTCAGTCCCTACCCCTTTGTAGGAGTGTTGATCCCTCAAAACACTTGTTTTTTTTATGTTTCACTAATCATTAATTGATCCTCTAACTTGGCAAAGGATGTGCTTGTCTTCTTGACCCTAGGGGGTGGATTTTTGAGCTATAAAAAATGCCCATAATGTATGAGGTCAAAAGAGAATATGATGGCTGAAATACATTACAATAAGTGACCAGTGAGAGAGGCAAGAAGAGATCATGGACAAGAGATCCGTGTAAACTCAAAAGCATAGTCAGATGCATAAATAAGCACATCCCCAAGGTAGGCATACCCATACTCAATACAAAGAGAATAGAGCATAGATTCCCACACAACATACTACGGAATATTGTCATCAAGGACTAGTGATGATACAATGTATATATCTGACACAATATCTGTTAGTTGAGTTGGACACTGATGTGAGTTCGCCCAATGATGGCCCTCAAAGTACATAATATGTTCTTCAATCGCAGCTTATGAGAGGCAATGATCATGAGTGAAGTTGCTGCAATAACCCAAGGTCTTCGACACACACCCAGATGGTAGGACTCTACTACATGCGAATGAATGAGATAATTTCGAGCATGCAAGGAGATTGTCTGATTACCAAGCATTGATGTAGCATGCTAATAGATGTGAGGGAGACCACCGTAATGAAAATGCAGGTTCCCAAGGTAACTAACATAGTCTACAAAGAGAAAATGAATGAAATGAAGTCGAGCACTCCATAAAATTGGTAAACATGGGCCAAAGATGAAAACCCAATGCAATCACGAGGAAAACTGCTAGTGATGATTACAAGCTCTAAGGAACTATATTATTTCTAGATCTACATCCCAAATAAGGTGTCAAATTTGGCTAGAAGATATTTTTTGAAGGAGGGCCTTAATGTATCCCCCATCATCAACACAAAACTGACACTAATATAAGATCTATGATGATAGCAATTGAAGAAGTGATGAACCACTTACATAGGGATGGTCGACACAAAAGGTATAAGGATACACCCAATTGGTCGACTCTTGATTGAGATTTCCCTTAAACATATAACAACATGACACAATAGTGAACTTGGAAGCATAGACTAAAGAATAATGACAGACATGATGGTGGCATGGAGGCATCACCAAAGCCCATGGATTGGAAGGGTAACCGATCGAGTGAGATACTAATTCATGCAACAGAGTGAATAGACTCAAGATGAAGGCGTGGTTCAAAAGTTCAGTAAAAACCAACTATAAGTGTATGACTCAAACAAGTGTTTTTTTCAAGGGAAACACACAACTGCCAAGACAAAGACGCAATGGTGATAAAAGATTATCCCCCCCCCCCCCCCCCCCTTGTATAGTGTATTCTCTTCCTAGTTTAATGATCATGAAAAAGAAGACAAGTAAGCTCAATAGGTTCATTTTTGTGAGTTTATAATGAGGTCAAAAAAGAGATAAAAGTACATTCATGACCTTCTCACGAATTAATGAGCTTCAGAATGGAAAAGAGATCGCTCATCAAATGTAAATTTAGCTAATGAGTAGGAAAAGACAAAAACAAATGGACATGGTTATATAGGTTTTACGAGCATGAAAATATGGTAGCCAAAAAAGCTCAGGATTTTCATGGGCTTAACAAGTCATGAAAAGAAGATCAAAATAGACTCAACATTTTCGTATAATTTAACAAGCATGAAAATATAATAAAGGGAGTTCCGGGTTTTCATTGTTTAATGAGCATGAAAACAAGGCCAAAAGGAATCTCATTCCAGAGAGACAAGTGGTATAACTATATGCATATTTTCCTAAGGGGTAATGATGGAAGCGGCCTAAGAAAAGCAGGAAGCAGTATCAAAGTGTATGGAAATGGAAATACACTCATCGCAGCGGTCTCTCGGAAAGGTGATGGAAGTTTGTGAGATGGAGACAAGGCTAATTAAAATGAAATAGGTTGATCATGTCTGCAAATTTGGTGAGCGAAATCACGATAAAAATCGGTATGACAACATCTAGCAAGATATTGAGGACTAAGAGCATAGGCAACCATAAGGTAACATGATAGAAAGTGTGGGGGTCCCATATAGGGCGATAACTAGAAATATAGACAAAGAGAGGCATGAAGCTCAAATTCAATGTCATGGCGGGTACTAAAGAGGATCCTTGAACCTACAAATGGTTGCAGCATGGACACCAAGATGAAAATCAAGTGCTATTCTAGGGTGCCCATGGAGGATAGGCTCTATAGCACAAGTTATGACGTGTAAAAAGGAGTGGTTAATGTCGCAACCTGACTGTGTGGGCTTAAGGAAAATTGAAATGGAGAAGGAAAGGGCCAATACTGTAGTGACATGATCAGTCAATCCTAGTCCTATATGACATGTTCAGTGATATACCTTAAAGCAATGATGAAAAAGATGACATTTTTTTTTACAAATATATACATATGTGTAAGACATGACATAATCTTATAGGTTATGAAATGTAGTTCACACTATCGGGAATGGGCCAAGGGTTCCAATGTATGAACTCATCTACGGTTGTCGACAACATATGGCATGTCATCACGGGGCCATGCCACATTCAATTAAACTTCCATGTTCCTAAAGGTTGATGATTCCTAGGATTTCCTAGAACTATAACATTAGAAAGAACAACCTGAGGACATAAAGGATGAATGGTATCACAAGCGAAGATAGCTCCTTGATAAAAATGATCAAGACATGAAGAGGGTATGAGACATTCGTCAACAAGGGAGGTTAGAGTGGATAATATGGTGGTAAATTCAATGCTATAAATCCTCAACTTTACTCGGTCCAAGGATGGTACTTTGTTGGATGACTCAAGAGATGCCTCCTTGATCAAGATTTTGAGTGCCAATCTCCATCATTTCCAATTATGAGAGAGTAGAGGCATCACAAGGCATAGTCTCCCTTAGCCTATCCTATGAAGCCATGACCTCCAAGATGGCCTTATCTGAAGGCAACACAATATCAAGGGATTCATGTGAAGGTGATGGAGTGTCGACCTGTGTGGGAAGAGTAGGAAGATCATATTCCATATTAGGATGAAGTTTTTGACCAGTTTCATCAGGTGGTGGTGGGACCACTGAAGAGGTCATTACTTCCACAAAAGGTGGCATTATACCCCCATGAGATTCATCTTTTGTAGGTACTACTCACGGATCAGGGGATCCAATGGATTCATAAGTGATAGAAGATATCATGTTAATCATGGAAGCATATAGATAGTTTTGATGGAGAAAGGGGGAATATTCCCATCAAGGTGGAGTCTTTGAACATTCTTGCCCCAATACTCTCCTCAAGAGTGGAAGAGTTGCCTACAAAGGGGACCAACTGAATATCATGAAATCGAAGATCAAGTTTGCAAAATTCTAGTGACTATTTTACCCTCATGGGGGAACATCATGACACAGAGGACTGATGACACGCTAGTGGTCATAGCGTAGAACCAGCTTCATTGAAGGAGGAGGTTATAGTCTGACAGTGAATCGATGAACTTGACCTCAAAAGAGATTGTTTTAACTCCTAAATTAATAGGAAAATCTGAAAACGCCCCTTGAGGCTACTAGGTGTGCCCATAAAAAGCCTTCAAGGTTGATCTAGGTGCAAACAAAGTGGGAGAACCAAGAGATTTCCAACACTTCAACGACACTATACAAGTCAATGTTCTCTCTTCCAAAATTGTCCTATGAATGCATTGTTAAAAAATGTGGACCATTATTTGGTAGGCCAAATGATGTGGAAAGCCAGGTTTCCAAAGAAATGGATCAAAGGTCATGATGTTTGAGTCTAAGGGATCTACCCCATGAAAGCAGAAAAAAATTTCCTTGTGTTGTGTTGGGAAACTTTGCAACACTTTTAATGTAGAGATAACAGCTAGAGCTTGGACCAAATCCTCAAAAATTAATATAATTGTTTATGGCCTTTGCATTTGGATTGCATATACTCTTTCAAAGGGAACCCTTAGGTGGGCATGAAATGATGTTCAATGATGGCTTATCAAAATGAAGCTGGCCATTCAGTGTGGGTTGGTTCACAGGCTCCAAGGTAGAAGTGCCACTCTCATAATTCTCGTAATTTTGAGCTTTGGTTTGCAAATGGATACCTAACTTTACCACAAATATATCTCGCATTGAAGGTGAGGAATCAAAAGAGTTTCCCCCACTCCCCCCTTGTTAAGTTGGTGGAGTATTTGCAACCATGTTTTGTTGCTAGGTCGAAAATAACGCTTCATCAACACAATCGGTTGACGAGTAGGTTGCTACGAGAAATATCGATGAATATCATCCATCCGGGGCAACTCATGAGTAAGATGACCATACGAATTACAAATCTTGCAAGGAAAGCGATTATACTGCTTCTATTTTACGTACTCCCAGAGTTATCTTGGGTTTGTGATGCCCCATGTTTCTTATATGAAGTATTGGACTTATTCTTTTTATTTTTCCCTCTTGTTTGCTAAGGATTATTATTTGAGGTGGATTGAATAGAATTACCTCAAAGGTATGAAGAAATGCATATAGAGTTTGAGTAGAAGGATGAAAAACCGATGCACTAGAAGAGATGTTTAGTTGGCCCATCTGAGAGGTTGGTTGTATTATGTTTTTATATGATACAAAGCCAATGACTCCATCAACATGGGTTTTTGGTTTCTGAGTTGATGGATCGATTGATGGTCGAGGAGTATTTTTAATGCTTTGATACAAGATACCCAACTAAGAATAGATCAAGTTGAGTTGGTGGGCATACAAGATAGCTTTCTCTTCAGTTTTGGATCCACTCTTTTCCAAATTTTCAACAATTTCAGACTGTGAAGATTTAATAAACCACTCACGAAACACTTCATCAAGAAGTTTGTTACGGAGCAAAGCTCGTCATCTCAACTCATGAAAAAGATCAGAAATGTGCGTGGAGTCATCTTGATGGAAGGTGGTGAGTATGTCTGTACTAGCCTCATATCAAATACGTAATTGATAATGTTTAACAAAGGTATATGCCAAAGGTAGTAAAGTATCATAAGCAACAAATTCAAAATCAATATACCACTTGGTAGGACCACTGAAGAGAGTCCCCCGAGAAAGACGTAGCCTAATACTATCATCCATAAAAGAATTGGATGAATGCCACAAATGATAAATGGTGATATGGGCCATAGGGTCTTCCTTTGGCTTACTATATAATTTTGATATGTGGAATAGGCGGCCATGTAGGATTATGTCACATTGGGTCCTTCATCAACTTAGAAAGATCAAGAAAAGGTACAATTTCCAAGAAAGGAGATGTTAATTAAGCTTGGGAGGGGTTAGAGGCCCCTTGTGACCCAAGTGGAGGAGGTGCTCACTCCATAGTGTTGTTTTCGGTATTAGGGCTATGCGTGGGAGTGGGTTGACTAGAGTTGTTAGCTCCAGTGCCCATATAAACTTGAGATTGGTTAATGACCCCAAGGTGAGTGGCCCTTGTCGCAAAATGATCTCCAAGAGGTTGTTCAGTTCTTGAACCATAGGGGGATCCAAAGGAGTTATTGATAGGTTAGGACCCCATGAATTATACATGTGAAAAGTGTTTGTCCCCCTAAAGTCATTCCAAGGATTGAATGTATGAATATGGAATGTAGATCCTCTAATCAGGTCACTCCCAAAAGGATTATTGAAACCATTAGAAATGAATGCACCTCTAACAGTACTAGAGGATGACATGGTTACACTGAAAGGATTCCAACCAAATGGAAACTTGTTATTCAGTATTTTTGTACTTCCTACTGAGATACTTGAACCCATCGTGGGGCTCATGAAACTAGATGTGGATAAAATTTAGAATCTCCAACATTGGACATATGGATACTAGATGCAATGGAACTAGAATCTCCACTCATTGTAAATGGAGATGTAAAGGTCGTTGATGTGGAGGCACCCATATTTGATGTGCTAAATACAAAATTCCACTAAGGTTCTGCGAAAACAAGTAGAAATATTCATAAAAATATGTGGTGTGTAAGGGATCTGTAGTCAAAGGTATGCATGTGGATGTGACCTCTAGAAGACCATCAGTGACTAAAGGTGTAACCATCCCTCCCACATTTACCTAATTTCACTGTCATGTCAAGGTAAACATGAGATGAAAAGTTACTATGACATGACATGATCTTGTAGCTCCAATTAAGGAAGTGGGGCTGAAAAATTATACTTTTTTACCACAACTTGACATCCTACAGGGCTTACAAGACACTCAGGGGCCAAAGAACCGCCCCAAGTGACCAAACCCTAAGTTATATTGTTTTTTCAATGACATGGGCCCACAAACACATGCACAAGTCTAAAAGGTTGTGGTTATGACCCTCCAACCGTACGCACAAGCCTGTTCAAAGGGTGCAGTCTCGAGATTTGAGCCACAATTCCAGGCCAACCTCCTGACCACTGCCCAGAACTTCCTGAGTCTTTCCAAAATGACAAATAACTTAATGACAATGCTATTAATACAAAACTTGAATAAGAACTTGACCTAACCAGGCCAAACCATGACAATCATTTCGTCAAACATATGGTGAACATGCGTGCTAGACGTCACGAATACATATATGGTCGTAGGAGTCTGAAACTAATTTGAGAATTACCAAGAAGGTCTAATGCCCTCTCATAATAGTTTCAATAACATTTGATTGTCCATGCATTCATCGACCACTCATATATTCATCAAAACATGTTGAGAACCATAAGTAATATACATCACATAACCATCATATAACCAACATAGAAGCCATGGAAAATCAACCATAATATCAGCAACATAATCACTAAAAATGCTCATAAATCACAATAAGGAAATGTCTCATATTAACATAGGAAAATACCAACCAAGTTAGAGACTTCCATGTGCCACTTGATCATAGATTGGGCTTGACCAAATCTCTCTTTTAACTAATCACCCACGCACCATATTCCAAGCATGAATGTGGGATCTCATGGAATAAACAAAAAAAAAAACAAGAAAGGGCTTCCAAATGCCAAACCACCTCAACCCTCAACCATAATGATTCCACCTCCATGGTCGGACATCACCAACACCAACCAGATCGATCTCTAGCCAAGTTGTCCAGGGCTCCATGAAGTTGTAACTCAACCCACAACATTCCAGGGCCCAAATAATTTGTCCAACTTGGTTCCAGGGACTAATAAATTAACCCACCAAGGGCTCCAGAGTGTTTATCCCAACCTAGGCTCCAGGATTAGTAACTCAACCCAATTTGTGCTAGGGCTTGCATAGCGTTTTCTCCAACCCACAACCATAAGGAATTATTAGTACCAATCAGAAAACAATCAAGCGGAAAAAACCCACAACACCATGCCTATCTAAGAAATAGCAAGGCAAGGTTGAAACCACTGTAAATCTAGGAAAATATCCATGACAATGAAAACACATAACCAAAAAATCACAGGCATATACCATGCATCTAGAAATCAACAAGGAAATCACAAATGCAACCTGTTACCTTCCAAGTAATCCAGTTGTAGCTATTGTTCCACCTGTTCCCTTGTGCTTTCATGCTTCCATTTTCCTTCTTCCTCCAATCCAATCGAATTCCAAAGTGCTCCAAGAATGCTCTAAGATTTCTCTAAGTGTGCAAGAATATGAGAGAATGAGTGAATATAAGAGATCTCCAACACTAAACTGACAAAAAGCTAGCAACTGATCCTCATAAGCAATTTTATCATTGAGGCCTCTAGTTTCTTCATTTTTTTCATTTTTCCTTCACTTTTCCTCTCATGCAAATATGTGTCTCTTCACCTTCCTTTTCTCCTATTTTCCTTTATTTCATAAATAAAATGCAAATTAATTCCTTTTTGCCTTTACCAATTTCTATAACCATTAATTAATCACAAGTGATGCCCAAGTCTATGTTTTTACCCACCATTCAACTTGGAATATGTGTCCCATGACCTTGGTATTATTTTATTTACATATAAAATCAACCAGGGGTTGTTACAAACCCCTCCTCCTTGGGGGATCATCGTCCTCAGTGTTCAATGACACCTATAAACAAACAAAAAACATGATTCCCATGGATTTTTATAACACAACTCGATGCAACATTTACATCATACCATCTATTGATCACATAACCAACATACCATGAATACCATACCTCTTATTGGAGCTTTAAAACACATCTAGAGGTAGTATTTACAACATACAAATGCATATATAGATGTAACAAAAACTCAACATCAAACACATATATTTGAATACATCCGCTCAACCAATGAATAGAGAAGGATACATAGCCCACATTTGATCAACCATCTTCCATGTAGCTTCATCGGGCCCAAAGAGCTTCCACTGCACTTTACCTTGCTCCATTACTCGATTCTGGAGCATGAGAATCTTTCACTGTAAAATGCACTCAGGTTCCGACTGGAATTCTCCTTCTTTTTCCACCTACAATACAAACCATTCAATCACATGATCAACATCCTTCACACATATTTTAAGAAATGAAACATGGAAAACATTGTGGACTTCACTTCTGGCAGCAATGCAAGTCATTTGGCCACTAGTCCAAACCTCTCAAGGATATCAAAAAGCCCGCAATACTTAGGTGCTAGCTTGGCATCTGATACAATCCTCAAGGATCTCTTCTTGGGATTAATGCATAGTTACAAATGCTCCCTGATGTGAAACTCCTTGAAAGCTTTGTGTTGATCTGAATAACTCTTATGCCTATCCTATGTTGCCTTCAAATTCCTTTTAATAACCTGCATTTTTTGTTTCATCTCTACCAACATGTCTGGTCCAATCAATACATTATTCACTAGATCACTCAAATTGATAGGAGTATTATAACTCCTCCCATAAAGTGACTCGAACAAACTCAAGTTCAAAGATTCCTGGTACAAATTTTTATACATAAACTCAACCAGTGGAAGGTACTCTTCCCACTTTCGCTACTGATGCATGACATACATCCTCAACAGATCCTCAAGAATTCTGTTAACCCTCTTTGTCTTTCCATCTATCTACAGATGATAAGTTGTACTAAAGGCTAACTCTATCCCCAAGCCTGCAAACAACTCCTTCCAAACCCTGGAAGTAAACTTTGTGTTTTTGTTAGATACAATTTCCTTGGGAACACCATGCAACCTTACTATCTCATTGATCAAGATATGAGCTATGTCACTAGCTAAATTAGTATAATGTACTCCAATGAAGTGAACTACCTTGGTTAACCTATCAACCATGACCATAATGGATTCATGTTGTCTCAATGTCCTCAACAAACCTGTAATGAAGTTCATGGAAATGACCTCCCATTTTCATTCCAGAATTGGAAACGACTGCAGTAAACGATCTGAGTGCTTACAGTCTACCTTTTCTTGTTGATAATCAAGGCATCTAATAACATACTCAATCACCTCTTTCTTCAGATTCAGCCAATAGTAGAACTTATTGAATGTTGTCAATGTCTTTTGATATCCTGGGTGACCTGAGTATGGTTAGACACGAAACACTCTCAAGATAAGCTTCTTCAACTCACTGTCATCTGGCACATAGATCTTCTTCCTAAATTTGACTGAGCCATTTTCCATGAGATAATAATCCACATCTTGATCACATGTACCCTACTGTTGCATCTTGTGCTTAAACTGCGAGTAACTGTCATCATGCTTCTTTGCTTGCGAGATCCACTCCTGCAAGTCTGTCCTATATGAACTCATAGCTGATCTATGATTCACCTATATTCTCCTACTAAGAGAATCTACAACCTTGTTCTCCTTGCCCTTGATATACTTGATTCACCTATATATATATATATATATATAGATATATATATGAATGAAGAGAGAGAGAGAGAGAGAGAGAGAGAGAGATAGAGAGAGAGAGAGAGATTTATTTCTTATTCCATTGAGAAGATGCTTTATAATTGATGGTAGGTGCTTTCTAATATGGAGAGAGATTATATTACAAGGATTTATGCTTTCTAGGGGGAAATTCATTTAAAAATATAACAAAAAACATTTTTAATGTCAAAAATGTGGACCATAAATAAAATATCTTAATGACCATGTTGAGAAAAATATTTCAATGTCAATTATGTATATAATATATAAAGTAAATGAAAAGCAATTATGGTTAAAACATTTTGTTAGTGTATTGCTCAAGGCGAAGGAGATTTGTAATTCCTTACATAATCAACATGGAGATGACACATGGAGTGTGTGTGTAATCAACATAGATCCATTGTAACCACGAATCTGTCGAGTGCCAATGGGGATCAATTTTTTTTCAAGTTTCACTCTAAACAAGGTTTGCACCTCAAGAGATTTTATCATCTTGCCAATTGATAAATATGAGGTTAACATACTTTTATACTAGTATTATTTGAAATGAACATCCCTTAACTTTGCTAGTAATTTTTATGGTTTAATCTTAAAATTTATTTTCACAGTGAAGATTTCTTTAATTTTTTATTATTCACATTATTTAAAAAATAATCTAAACATGTTACACTTTGAATCTTTCATATTCCATATTTTTCAACTATTTTGCATAAAATTATTATAATTTTTGAGATTAGATAATTAAAATGAAATATAATTTGTCAAAAACTCCCACGAACCTTCACCATTTGAACTAAACTACTACCGACCCTCACCCATTTGAACTTTGATTATTTTTTTCCAACTAAACAATTACAATTATCTTATTGTTGTGTGCAACCCCCTTTAACGCTAATGAAAGTTGTCATCATCGACGAGCTCTAGAAAAGTGGAATTATCGAGAGCAATGAATGGGTGTAGGCCAACGAACCTTCTTGTCTGGAATATATATATATATATATACATTTATATATATATATATAAATGTATATATCATGTCATAAATATTCAATGTAATGTAATTGTCACATTCACCATAAATGATATAGGAGTGACTATGTGATAACATCTGTTAATGACAATGATGTTTACGCGTATATTCAATTCCAACCAAACTTGGCGTATTTTCCACCTTTCAAGAGCCATGGGCGAGCTACAATGGTAGCGATTTCAACGATTAGATTTTAATACAATAGTAGAAATTTCAACAATTAGATTTTAAAATAATGTTGATAGTAAATTGAGTTTGAGTATGATTTAAAATTGTTTTTTTTAAGAGTTTGTTTTTTAAATATAAGAAAATAGGTTAATGGGTTAAGACATAAAATATTTGGTAGGAGTGAAAATATGTTTTTTTTTATGGATTACTAATAGATTATTTGAAGTGACATAGTGTTTTTTGAATAATGATGATGAGTCGATTTGTATTTTTAGATAATAATTAGTAATGACTTGAATAATAGTGATGGGTCGACTTGTATTTTCCAAATAATAGTTAGTAATGACTATCCCACAACTACTTTAACTAAAAAAAAAAACTATTAACAACAAATTGTAAATTGGTGATGATAATTTTTTAGTAACACTAAAAATTACAATGTTTTAGAATAAGTTATAAAAAATTTTAAATATATCATAAATTGATTGAAAAAATATTATATCAAAAATATTTATAGCAAATTGTAAATCAGTGGTAATGGTTTTAACAACAATGAAAAGTGCGATTTTTTAGAATAAATGATATTTTTTGTTTTTTTACGTATATAATAGATTGATTGAAAAATTATTATATCACGGGTCACGTTTATGGAAATAAAATAAAATATAACATTATTCTATCACATAGCTATTTTTTAAAATAAACAATCTATACATACACAACAACACGACACTGAAAATTGAGCATAGATATTGTCTACATTTTCATTCAACGCATAATCAATGAAAGAAGCAATGTGAAAGTGGTGTAACACAAAACATTAACAAAGTTTTAAACTTAAACAAATGAGCAAGTAACATATAACATTTGATTGGGATGAAATAGGGTTATGAATGTGGTTGGGATTATATTAAGAAGGCAAATGAAAGTTAGTTAAAAAGGGAGGACTTATTGGTAAGTAAGATGTTCAAAATGTTTAATTAGATATATTTTTTTAAATGTGTTTTCATATTGTTATGATATAGAATTGAGAAAGAAGACATGTTGCAATTCATATATTGATTAGGATGAGATTATTAGTTGAATTTTGATTTTTCTATCGTTTAAATGTTTTGATTAAAATAAGTATATATATTACTAACACATTTTAGTATATTATTTGCAAATTGAGGTGAATGTATAGATTATGTATGTGTTCACATGCAAAAATGTTTTACTTGTGACAAGGGATTGTCACTCAATCAAGATTCTAATTATGTTTTAACTTGTTTGGTATGGTGACGTCTATCGATATGTTGCTCTTATTGCTACTGAATGGATTGCTTCTCAAAAGGAGACTTTCGTTGAAGCTCTTATAAATCTAAACGCAGTCTAAGCTACATTTTAGAAAATAGAAATAATTAATCTAACATTATTTTAAGCCTAAACTATCCTAACTGAGATAGAGAAGTAGTTCATAATATCTCGGTTAGAAGCAAGAAGAACAAAAGAGAAATACATGAGATAAATGTATGCTATCAAGTTATAGAAGTTATTTATACAATCTGATAACGATTAAAACAAATACACACTAGTCTTAACTTAGTAAATAGTTACTAAATAAAAACATAGCTATGCATACTCATACTCAGTATGGAGGATTAACACAAATTTAACATAAGATAAAGATAAAGTGACCGACTATGGGAATAGTTTTCATAATCAAACATCAATTAAAATAAATACTTATCAATGATTCCTTCATAAATTGTTACGAAGAAACCATGAACAAGTATACTCATATCAGTAATTTATTTTGCCAAATTCAGACCATCCATGAAAAATAGCTTATCACAACTTTGCATAAATCAACAACAATACACATCATACAAACTTATATTAATTTGGAACCGAACTTGGGCTAAATAAAAGTGAAGTCCTTAATTACGGTTGACAATGATAATAAAATCAAAATCAATTATTGATAGACCCGGGGATTCAGAATAAGTTCCTTGAACTTGACAATAATGCACAAGTTTTGATCACTCATTTCCAATTCCAAAATACAAATGATTAAAAGAAAGAAACGGTAACAATGTAGGTATCTTCTTGTCTTTGATGCGGCATCTGGTCCTCTCAAATCCTCAGAACTCCCAGTAGTCCAGCCTTTGGATTCCAAAGTGTCCCCTCCTTTTTTACAAGAAGAGTATTATTTATAAAATAATTTCAATCAACAGAAGCAGAATGTCTTTGCAATCATTTTCTAAACCAAATCTACAAATATAGAGTTTATTAATCAAGATAGGTTTGTTGTAGAAATTGAAGGAATTATGATTTTACTATCTCCGTGATTTTAACTAATTCTTTTCTTCAGTAAATACTTTAATTTATTCATCTTTGCCTTTGAAATATATTCTCATATCATTTTGAATTCACACATCTACATTCAAAAATAAAATAAATAAAACTGACAAATTTTATAAAGTTCAAACTTAAAATTGTATACAAATCATTGTGAGATTTTTTGAGCATTTTTTTTGGACTTTTTTTTTGTGTAAATCAGTTGATATATTAGATCACAAAAATTACATATGGTTACAAAAGGGGTCTGCCATTGCCAGAGAGAATAGAGAAAGGCAGACCAGACAAAACTAAGACTGCTTACAAAGGCCTTATGGAGCAGTAAACATGCTACACTTAAACTAATCTACCATATCAAAATCTTGGTTAAACATGGATCAAACTAGATAACGGCCAACCACACAGGGCTGCCAGACATAACTACAGCCAAAACTATCAGAGAAGGCTTCTGAAAGGCCCGCCACAGAGTATGAACATCAAACAACAGAAATGAAAAACTAAACAGCATAGGGCAGATTGTAACTCGATGTGGACAACCGCCTCCTTGAAGACCTACTAGTTAATTTTTTCTACTTCCTCAGCAGCAGCAGCACTTGGACCAGCTCCATCATTTTCATTGGAGCACTGCGAGACTTGTGGCATTTGATACTGTTGGTTTTGGAGTTGTCCCCAGGGATATCAATAGCAGCATTAAGCCCCTGGCGAATAGAAAGATTGAGGATCCGAATGGAAGCTCCCAGGCTCTAAGCCAGCATTCTCAGTTCCTCCGTGAGGGAGTTCATGGTGATCTCCATCTTATCCAGTCTCGCAGAAATCTTGGCCAAGGCGATAGAATTCATTTAGTAAGCATCCTTCAGAGCTGCCCCTTGCAAGCTCAGGCCTTTATCTAGCATTGTCTTCATTCGCTAAGCTTCACTCTGTGTTCTGAGGAATTGGGTGGCCCTGGTTTTCGGGGTGCCCAGGTCCGAGAGCCAGTCAATCTCCTCACCGATAGTGTTGATGTCCATTCCTTACTGGGCTCTATTTACCTCGGCTTGGATTTCTTCAATGTACTGTTTGCCTTTCGTGGAGACAGAGGCCTCATAAATCTCGAGGGCTCTTTTCAACTCCCTGGTTGCTCTAGCGCTTCGGTTATTGCTCTTTGCCATAAAACTTTTTCAGGTGCCGACAATTGATAGTCGAGATTCTAAACACCACAGAGTATCCGCATGGCTGAGCTCTGAGAAATAACTAAGGCAGGTGAAATCAATCCCGATGGTCTGTGTATTAATAGTTTCGAGCACAATGTGAGGGTCTCTGATCCTTACCGAAGCCTTCATATTTTCCATGTACCTGACAATATGCGTCCCCAGTAGGTGACAGACTGCCTTCTCATAATTACAGTCAATTACACTTGGACTACCGCGCTTGTTACTGAGGAGCTGAAGCCACGTGTACTTTGATTTATGATATGTGAACTGACCTCTATCTCTATGGTGGATCTTCCACCTTTCCCGAAGAGAACCATAGGACTCCCACCCACGGTGCCATTTCCAGGCATGATGGATTAGGGAGTGATCATTTATAGCTGGCCACATAAATCAATGATGATCGGTCCCATGTATGTCGTCGCTCCCTCCTGACACACCTGTGAGGTTGTGCCTGGAGATTTGTAAGCATTTGTTCCAAATATTTCCACATGTGACATTCTGCCAACATGTGTCCATGATATCATTTCGATGGTTGACCGCGTGGTTTGCAAGGCTATCCGCCAAAGCATTCGAATTTCGCTTGATTGCCTACAGAACCACCCCATCTAGAACGAAGAGATGTTTTTCTATGAGCTCCGTGACCATGGCTAGTCGCCAGTTCGTTGTTACCTTCTCGACTTGCGAACCAGATTGTAATTTCCTCGCTACATTGATAGCTAGGAGCGAATCTCCTTCCACTATTGTTGCCCCTTTACCCAAGCGGATTAGGACTAGTAAACCTTGCTCCAGAGCCGCAAATTCAGCTTCGTTGTTGGTAGCTTCCCCCATAGAATTACTGAAGATGTGGAGAATTTTTCCTTTGTTGTTGCGTATTACACCTCTAAGGTTGGCTGGGCCAGGGTTGCCCCGAGAGGCCCCATCAAAATTTAACTTATGAAATCCTGGTAAAGGAGGTTTCCATGAGAGTAGAGAGGAACCGAGTTGAGATCGTTGCGCCAGAGAAATGGGATCTGTTGCAGCAATTATCCCGAAAATCTTCAGAATTCGCCTATCATCTGCGGATGGTCTGAGCTCCTGTTCTACTTTACACTTGGTAAGGGTAGTCTCACGCATATTTTGCATGATATTAGTTTTAATAGTGTCTAGCTGCCTGGAATCACTTCGAAAAATTCTTATGTTTCTTTCTTTCCATGTAGACCAGACTATAAAACCAGGACTTAGCTTCCATAGAATGTTTACAGAGTCGCAGTTGGAATAATTGGTTCTCCAGTTGGCTATGCTATCTTGTATAGATTCTCTGATTCTGTCTGTTTGATTAAATATTTCCTCCACCCAAACCCAAAGTTTATTGGTCCATTCACAAATGTTGAGGAGATGATTCATCGATTCATCTTCTTTTTCACAAAGGGGGCATCGGGATGGACCGATAAAATCTTTTTTGCGCAGGTTCTCCCAAGTAAGGATCCTTCGATTCATTAAGAGCCATAAGAAGGTTTTTATCTTCGGCCAGATGGTGGTGTCCCATACATTGTTGTGCCAATTCACTTGCTCTTCCTGATCTCTATGTTCTAAATAAAGTCTGGCTTCCTTTAGGTTGAAAGAGCCACCATCCAGTTTGCCCCATCTCAGTTGATCCTCATACTGAGAGTAACAGATCTTCCTTTTATCCAGAGAAGAGTGCAAGGATAAGAGAAGGTTATCCATTCCATCTGCCTGTGAGGTCGTGTCTATGTCCCAATGTCTCCAATGTTGGTCCACAATATTGTTTCTCCGGTACTAGTTCACCATTAGTTTTCCTTGTACTTGGTACCTGTGATGCAAGGGAAGAAAGTTAGGACTTTCAAGCTTGGGAAGTTGCTGCCAATAATCTTCCCAAAAGAGAGTTGTGTTACCATTACGTATTTCCCAAAAGCAATGCAGCTGTATGATGTTTCGATTGGCCTTAGCCATGTTCGAAATGGGGGATCCTGCTAGAGGGTCGGTTATTCGAATGAGATCCTAAGGGCTCCAATTTTCAGCATACTTGGCTTTCCATAGCCTGGCCCAGGGTGTTTGTTATTCTTTAACCCACCTCCACCAGAGTTTTTCTCCACAGGCTTTGTTTACTGTGTCCGGGTCTTGAAGTCCCAAACCACCTAAGATCTTGGGTTTACAGAGTTTTTCCCAATCTACTCTAGCCCATTTCTGTTTATCAAAATTTCCAGTCCAAAGGAAGGTTCTTTTAATGGTTCTAATCTTCTGGAGGACTCCTTTGGGGGCTGGAAGGATGGAGAGCATATACTGAGGGATGGCTTGAAGGACAGCCTTAGTTAGGACAAGCCAGCCAACAAAGTTAAAGACCCTATTAGGATTATAAGAAACTCTCTTAGGTTGTAGCTCGGAGATGCTAGGTAACATATAAATTCAACTATTGTTGCAAAGTTTAATGGAAAGAATGATGGTTTGGTTCAAGCTAGATAACCACTTCTACTTTGTTTCGCTCCAGACATGCATGAACACCCTCGGACTACAAGGCTTTAGACCACCAATGCTCACAGTTTTAGATATTAGGTGAATATGGAGAATACTAACCACACCAGCAGATACACAAGACCATGTGATGGCTGACTGCAACTAGTAAGAAACTTGTAAATCTAATCTATTAATGCAAAGACAAGATGACAGCTCTCCTACATTAGATAGAAAGAAACATGAGCAACTTATTTAGTGATGCATTCGAGATTCTAACACAGAGATAAGATGACAGTTATCTAGTGCTAAACATCAAGAGATCGAGAACACAACATATCAGGCACAAGCTTAGAACAGAGGAAAATGGACAGTGAGTAGTTAACAACAAAAGAAGCTTGTATTTGCTGAAAATGAAGATGAGACGTCGCAAGTGACAAAATATCTACAGTCTCTATAAGTTGAACCTTACATCAAATTCCAACCTTGATTACATCTTGCTTCTAGATATTTATAAGTTTACAATACTAGGGCACTTGGCCGTTCAGGTATGGAGGGGTCATAATTGACCACCAACTGCATTTAACTGCCTGATGGAGTCCCTGAACGAGGTTTCTTGCTTCATTGCGTGAATCTGATCTATTAATGTGTTGTGCTATCCTTTAAGTGGTTGGAGTGCTCGTACCGATGGAGTCCATGACTGATAAATTCAGTTACAGAGTCGTGCTATATCATTTTCTCTGTTGGCCATGCTTTCTGTTAAATATGGTTGTTGGGGGTTTGACTGTGATTGATACCAGCAGAGCTGGTCATCTCCATCTTTAGGCAACGAAATGGTCAGAGGATGTGGAATGCATGGGTAGGTGGACGATTTGGGTGAGAGAAAAGAATGACTGTCGAATCGGGGAAACAAACGGTGAGATGGCTTGACAGAGGCTATCGGCCGACGTGGGAGCGAGGTGTGTTAGGGCTGTTGGATCTTTAGTGGATAATCAAATGGTCATTGCGAAATGGAGTTTCACGGGCGTTTAACGGGCAAGGGCGGTTTGGTCGGGCAGTAATGGTTTTCATCGTACTGCTTTCGGGCGCTAAGTGGTAAATGCCCGGGGCCGAGCGATTCCACTCACTGATTGACACGTAACAGCGGATGAGAGAGAAAAACGCTCTCATCGCGTGCTATCGCTCAATCAAGTTGCCAGCATGATGAAAGCTAAGCCTATCAGATCGGGCGGAGATACATATGACGATGGAAAATGGTCGAGCGGGTCACCTTTATCGGGTGCGACGGGAGCCACTGGATTATCGGGGAATGATCAATGGTGGGAAAGCGATGAGGGGTTTTTTGAGTGCGTGAGGGTGTATGGGTAAGGTTTTATGGGTGTTTTGGGGGGTTTTTCACTTGGGGTTGAGGCCAAGGGAATTTTGTCAGGTTAAGTGGGTTTGTTTAGGAAATGAGGAAGATCAAAGGTGAGAGGGGTGAGGAAAAAGGGAAAGTGACCAATGTAAACCCCCATTTTGGACACAACCAACAGACCAGATCACTCCCTGACCTTAGAAAGTCAGCGCTGCATAGCAGAGATAACACTGGCTCCTTCTGGGGATGAAAGTCTCCCTGTGAGGTTTCAAGAACCGTAGACCACTACCTTTCATACAAAAACAAGATCAAAAATATTTCCTAGTGTTCCATTGGGCATGGAGTCTAATTAAGCCTACCCTGAAAATTGTGAAAAGAACATATTTACAATGCTAAGGCCTAAAGGCCTTAATTAACATAAATTTTCAAAAATCGCCCATTGATTGGGCCATCAAAAATTATTTCTCCTTCCATACTTTGCAGGATGAAAGTGTTGTTCCCCTGGATATGAGTAGTGACAAAAGGTCCAGTCCACAGAGCATTGAACTTCCCATGATTTCCCTTCTTTTCCTTCAGTGCATCCCATTTAAGAACCAAGTCTCCAATTTGAAAATTTTCCATCTTTGCCTTTCTGTCAAAGGCTTCCTTAATTCTCTTTTGATGTGTTGTATACTTTTCAATCAATTGATCTCTAATTTGATGCACCTCAGCCAAGTCTCCTCTTTTCCATGTCATTTTCCTCATTTTGTTTTTCCCGCAAGAACTTGGCCACAGGGAGGGGCAACTGAACTGAGAATACAGCCTCAGTGCCATAAACTAGCTTGAACGGAGAATTCCCTGTGGATTTCTTGGTGGTCACCCTGTCAGTCCACAATGCAAATTTCAATTTGGAATCCGAGTGCCTTTTGTTGTCTTCCAAACAACTTTTTTTGATTATCCTTATTAGGCTCTTGTTGGATGATTCTGCTTAAACCATTACTTTAAGGGTAATATGAGGTGGAATGCACTAGCTTAACACTTACACCACTTAAGGATTGTCTTTCAGAGATGTAGAATGTTTGGGACTTCTCTCAACCCCAAAGAAAAGTCTTTTTGCCATGGATGAGGGTAAACTCCTTGGTCATATCATTTCTAAAGATGGTATCTGCATTGATCTTTCAAGGGTGGAGGCAATTCAGCGTATAGACTTTCCGCGCAACAAAAAAGAGATTCAGGCTTTCAATGGTAAGATGAATTTCTTACGCAGATTTATACCCAATTTGGTGGAACATTTACGTGAAATGACTAATATGTTGAAAAAGGACAGCATTGTGAAATGGACCGAGGATGCCATGAAGTCATTCAATCTGGTAAAGTTTGCTTTGACCACAACTCTAGTCTTGATTAGTCCTGATTACACTCAAGAATTCATTATATTTTCATTTGCATCCGAGCATACCATGGCTATGGTATTGATGCAAAAATGAGATCAAATTGAGCAACCCATTGCTTTTTCAGTAGGACTATTCGAGATGTTGTCTTGCAGTATAATAACATTGAAAAACAAGCGTTGGCTCTCAAAAAGCATTGAAGGATTTCAGAATGTACATTCTGCATTCACATACCATAGCATATGTTCCTAATGCAGCAGCAAAGGATGTTCTGATGCAAACTGATCCAGAGAGAAGAAGAGGTAAGTGGATAGCAGCAATGTTGGAATATGATCTAGAGATTAAACCCACTAAACTGATCAAGGGACAAGGCTTAGCAACACTAATGGTAGAATCAAATCTGCATGCTTTAGACATAAATCTCATAGCAGCAATGTCGGAGGATGAGGATGATGGCTCGCTCATTCAAGTTTCAAAAATGTTTCTTCAATCACCGTGGTATTCTGATACAATTTATGTTCTTCAGCATCTTTCGCCACCTCCTGGAATGTCAAGGAGCAAAGGTAGAACACTAAAACTCAAATCAGCTAAATTCTGCATTTTAAACAGTGTTCTTTATTGGAAAGATCCGAGAGGGGTTCTTCTTAATTGTTTGGTTGAAGACGAAGCTCAGCAGGTGATGCATGATTTTCATAAAGGTGATTGTGGCAGTCATTTGTTTTGGAAAACAACATCTAACAAAGCATTGCGAGCAAGATATTATTGGCCAACTTTATTTTCAGATTTGTTTAAGACAATGATGAGTTGCCATGAATACCAATTTTTTCAAGGAAAAAGGAAGCTACTTTCTCTTCCTTTGAAACTAGTTGAAGTAAATGCACCTTTCCAGCAGTGGGGACTTGATTTCATAGGGGAAATCTATCCTATATCATCAGCACAGCATCAATGGATCTTGACAGCTATTGATTACTTCACTAAGTGGATTGAGGCCATTTCGACAAGGCAGGCCACGAATACGGTAATTATTCAATTTTTAGAATCTAATATCTTGTCTCGTTTTGGTTTCCCTCACAAGATCATAACAAATAATGCAGCAGCATTTAAGTCCAGGAAGATGGTGGATTTTTGCAACAAGTACAACATTACATTGGGTCATTCCAAAGCATACTACCCGCAGGACAATAGATTGGCCGAGTCATCAAATAAGTCCTTGGTGAATATAATCAAGAAAATGTTGGAGGCAAATAAGAAGAATTGGCATCGAAAGCTAGTCAATGCCTTGTGGACCGATAGAGTGAGCAGCAAGAAATCCATAGGTATGTCACCTTTTGAGTTGGTTTATGGTATGGATACAGTGTTTCCTACATCACTTGCAGTCCTGATCATGAGATTACTACAGGAAGATGGTAGCAAAGAGGATGATATTTAGCAAAGAATTAATCAAATGATCCACTTTCAACAAACAAGGGAAGAGGTTTCCCAAAACACTTTCAGATTGCAAGAAAAGATAAAGAAGATCTATGATCGCAAAACCAAAGCAGAAAAGTTTCAGTTGGAGGATGTAGTGTTGCGGTGGGATACACCGAATGAGGACAAAGCATGGTAAGTTTGACACTCTATGGAAAGGATCGTATAAGATCTCAGCATACATAAGACAGAGTGTTTTTCTGCTCAAGGAGATGGATGGTTGGGATTATTCAAGAGGGCCAGTGAATGGTAGGCTCCTGAAGCACTACTACTTTTGATGTGTTTCCCTAAAATTATATTACTTTCATTGTATATACCATTTTGATTTTCCTTGCAAGTTTTCAAGAACACTGTCATTTGAACTTGGGGCCCGAAGTGAAGGCTATAAAGTAAAAATTATTAGTGTTAAGTTTGAGTTGGTTTATAGTTAAGTTTTGAGTCAGTTTGGTTGAGAGTCAGTAGTCAGTTGTATTGAGTCATTTTTCACTTTTTTGGTTTTGACCCTATTTCCAATGGATGAGGCACTTGATCTACGGTGTTCTTGACACCTCCAAGGAGCTTCCATCCCCAATAAAGCCAATGTTAGTGTCAGTATCTACATACTTCCATCAGGGATCAAAATTCACTCTTTACATATGCATTTTAGGAGTCCCATACTGAAAAATTTGCATCATTCCATTAGGTCATGATATACTGATCCACTAATGGTTGTTTCCTCTTCAGAAAACCTTTCCCTCATAGACTATACTCGTTGATCCTTCTTTAGATTGTCTTCAGTCAAGGTTTCATAATTAATCTGCAGTTCATTTCATTAGGTCATAGGGCATGATTTCATTAGGTCTAGGGTTTCATCACCAAAGTCAAGAAACTGATTTCAAAGTGTAAATAAAGTTCAGCAAAGATATGAGGATTATCAATAAATCAAGCATGATGGCTTGTAAGACATAGCTATTGAAATTATTATATTTTAAACCTAATGTAATTTTCACCTCAAAACATGTTTTGAAGTGAAAACAAAGTATTTTAGTTTATTTGTGTTTCATATGTAATTTAAGTTCCTATATGTAATAAGTGATCCCAACTGCATTAGAGCATTTCTCCTTACTGCAAGACAAATAAGCATTGTAAAATTCAAGTCAAGATTGAGCATTCATCCACCAGTCAAAAATCAAAAAGTCAAAAAATCAAGAATAGTGAAAAAAAAAAGGTGAAAAGGTGAAAGTGACAAAACATTAGCAAAGGGGGTTTTGAGGAGCAAAATTAAATTCAAGCATGAATAAAAGTCTTCTTGCCTTCATATCTCCTTTATTTCCATTTAACTTCCCATTGGCGAAATCCAGCAAAAGTTTTTCCGATTTAAGGGTCAAAATCAGCAGAAACAGCTTGGTGTTGCTTGTTTCCTCTTGGTGTTGCGCGTTCCCTCTTGGCGATGCACACCCCCTTTGTGCATTGCGCGTTTGACCAGTTTTCATTCATATTTTCTCTTCAACATTCCTAACACTTTCTCAGCTTTAAGCAAGTAAAACATCATTTTCCTTCTCCTCAAAGTTATTTCCTTAATGTTTGAAGAGTGAAAACGAGATTGGTGTTAGTTTCATTTGCAAAACCCTAGTTTTCCTCTTAGCCCTGATTTTTTTGCAAGCAAGCTTCTTGTTTTCCATAAGATACCTAATCAATTCCCTATATTCCTATTTAGAAACCTCTATCCCTACACCCACCAAACTTCCATCTACCTTTCCCTTTTCTTTTTTCTTCCCAAACACTTCCATTCCCCTACCATTTACTTAAGGTTTCATAACAAAGACACCATGGCTGATGAAAAATATAGGCCACATAGTGAAGAAGAAAGATCAGACAGAGAGAAACATAGAGCAGAGAAGGCCTCATAAAGGAAGGAAAATTCTCAGGTTTGAACCCACAGATTGCTCCTAGCATCTCATATGACAGTGACAGCCTTCAAATGGTTAGGGTGTTTTGAATTTTGTGAGCAAGTTCAAGCAGTGCAATACCATCCTGAGTTGACTAGGCTCTTCATAACTAAAATTCAAGATAACAAAGTCACTCTTGCGTACAGAACATTCACATTGTCTACTACCATCATATTAGTTGCCACTGGGATTCCAAAAGTTGGGGGAAAATGGTTCAAGCAGGTTGAGATAGACACATGTTTTTATGAACCATACCTCAAACCTAGGTACACAAATCAAAGAAAAGGTTACTTCCCTTTCTCATATCTCCTTGACAAATATGCACCTATGATGAAGATTATAATGAAGTACTTTTCATGTGAGGGTAGGTTCTCTAGGGTCTATTCCTACCACATCCAGTTACTTATGCATTTCATTAGGGTTAAAATGCTCAATATACCCTACTATCTTTTCAGGAGTGTGGAGAAGGTGTCTTACATTGCCCAAAGAAGAGAACACAAAGATCAAATGAAGAGTTTATTTCACCATGCCCTCATAAAGATCATAGTTCATCACTTTAAAGATCTTAACATTGCATGGAGTACATTTATCGCTAATCCCATTTTCACTCAACCTCCACTCAATACATTCCATCATCATCTCATCCACCATCCTCCATACCTTCATCGCAGCGCATGCATTATTCATCCTCCTCTGATGAGTCAGTCCTACCATCACCTCCACTATCACCACTCCATGAACCTGTTCTTTTATCTGACAAAAAAGGGGATAGTGGCAAAGGAAAAAATGATCAGGGTCAAAGAAGCAAGCCAGGGAGGGCTAATTTAGGTACTTTGATGCACACTTATTAGAGAGGAAACATGCAGGTGTTTGCCCCACAGGTTGTGGGAGGGGTCTTGCTCTCTTCATCAGCGAGTCAGGGACAAAAAGGAAAGGAAAAAATGGTTAAAACAGAAATGCAAAAACAGGAAGAAGACCCCCATGAAACTGAGCAAGATTTTGACTTAGTTGACTTAGATGAGGAAGATGAAAAGGGAAACACCAGAAGGTTCTTCAAATAGCAAGAAGAATTGATAGATGAGTTGTGAGTGAATCTACAAAGAGTAAAATACATTATATCTTATTATGAACAGGAAAATAGGTAAATGGAGACCAAGCATGAGCTTATGGAAGTTCAGCTCATCAAAGCTAAAAGGGAAGCTGCAAAGACTAAAGTCCAACTTGAGGAAGCCTATGGTGACTATGGTGAGCCCATGGAGAAAGAAATGCCCAGGAGGAGGCCTAGGACTAGAGGCCTAAAGTGAGCTTTGAAGCTTGAAAGAAAAAAGGAAGCCCAACTTGCCAGCCAACTGACCTTAAATGAACAATTTGGCATAATGATGAATGAGAACAGGGAATATTGGCTTGAGTGGGCTAACAATCATCTTGAGGACCCGTTAGCTAAAGCCAATAGAAACACAAAAGTTCAAAGAAAAATGGCCAAATACTATGCCATGAGAAACAAAATTGCTAGAGCGAAGCTCAAAAGAGCTCAATTGAGGCCTTAACTCATCAAAAGGAGAAGGATAAGCTTGACATGTTGGTTGAGGCTTCTCTCTGTGATTATTCAGCTTCAGCACCACCTATGTCAACCATTTTTGAAGACCCTGAACTCAGTTTTGGCTTTTGGCATTTCCTGTTTTTTCTAGGTAATTTTTATATTAGTTTTTTTGTCAAACACGCAATGCCCTAGGCGCTCACGCTTTTTGGAGGAATTATTTGGAGGAATGGCCACCACCATTGGATTCAGAAGGCCCAAGACAGTCAGGAAAACCATGTTTCCAGCCTTGGAAGGCAAAACTGGTTGGTGAAAA